>JAOSBK010071456.1:0-14679 GCA_027568895.1 Erythroxylum shatona
TTGATTTGCCTTCGGATTTGAATTATCCGATGTGCATTCGCTTTGTTTCTTCCGTCTCCCGGTTGGGATCCGGTTTCTGGATCGGGTCCCAACAGATGATATGTGCAAATGTGATTGATGCATTTCATAAAATGCATGTTCAGATAAAGGCGTTGTAACTTGAGTTGCCAATATAAAGCGCTTCCACGTAGAGCCTTGCTCCGTGATTTCTGATTCTACACGTAGAGCTTTGGTCCGTGATATGTGTTCTGCACATAGAGCTATGCTCTATAATTCTTCTCTGACTGAGCCCTATCGGCCAGTATTTGTATAAGTGTGTGATAGGTACTCGGTCACAACAATAAGAATGAATATGAGTCTCATGCATATAGCATTATAAGATTGATATTCATTGAACGTGAAATGTGAACTGATGTGAATGTGATTTGGTGTGTTATGTGACTGGGTGAGTCATCGATGATGGTCACTCATTGAGTTCGCAAAACTCATCTAAAATTTGCAAATATTTTTCAGAATCAAAAGAATACCCCGTTAGGCCAATGGGAGTATACTTACAGCATTCAAGTAAACGATAGAGGTCAGGATCAGTTGGCGTCTGCATTCTCTATTTTGTATTGAATTGTATACTCCACAACTTTTTATATAAATTTGTTTTCCGAAATGACTCAAGTGTATTGTATTTGTGAAATGGCTTAAATGGCTATTGAAAATTTTGTTAATGGTTTTGTGTTAATTGAAAATATTTATGAATGAATGCGGGGCCAAATTGAGTATCGATTTCCGCATATTGTGTTTGCTGTTGTTTCAAAAAAAATTAAATTAATACCAAATTCATAAATGATTGAGTGTTTTAGCACGTCACCTTCGCAGGGTACGAACTCAGATATCACCCATCGATGTCAGGTTCGGGTCTTGCGGGAGTGAGGTGCTACATAATTGGTCCTAAATGGTGACATTATTTGGGTTGAGGGAATGGTACCAAACTTTTGCTCCATCCCTTAAGGTAACAGGGAAGAGCCTAATTCTTATCACATCCTTCAACATCTGACGATAATGGAAGGTATCATAGATTTTAAGGAAGTTGACAATATGTGCATTCGGGTTTTTATTCGTTAATCCATAAAACTGCACATTTTGTTGAAGCATGTTTAGGAGAGCTGGTTTGATTTCAAAGGAATCTGCTTGCATAGGTGGCCTAGCTACCCCTTGATTGGTTGCATTGAAGCCCAGTCTCATGAAGTCCATAAGGGTTCTCGGTTGATTCCCTTAGTTCGCTTCTCAATCTAACTCTTGTTGCAACTTCTCGGCCATTGTTGGTTTTGCGGTTTCTTTTTCTTCTTCACATTGAACTCTTCTAATTGAATGTTCTAGATGAGTGATATTAAGCCCTACAATTGTAGCTATGCGACTCGAGCTCCTTATAACTCTTGTGTTCATGCAAGAGCACAAACACACATGGAAAGAATGGGAAGAATAGAAAATAACTTAAAACTAACTAAAACTAGCTAAAATGGATTAGACTAAGAGAACTAAACCAATCTTCACCCTCCTTGGTAATGACGCTAAAAACTTGATCGTGTCATTCGAGCTTTAAAATTTATAAGCCCTTAAATATCGCAAGCACACAGGTCACAATTGTAGTATAAGAGGTGTCGATCCCACGAGAAGAGAGACTAATCTAATCCTAAAATCTAAGGCCAACAATATATAAACTCAAAATAAACAATACACGGAAAGTAATCACGAGAATTGAATTCAACCACTTAAGTCAGAAATTAAACACAAAGGAATTAACAATTGAGCAATATGCAATCACAATAGAGATCAACCTAAGGAATTTACCAATTTATAAGAAAGGGGATTTTACTTATCATTAATGCTAACCTAGCCAATGATATGTCAATGGAATGTCGATTCTAGACTATCCTAGGGTTGATTACTATCCCTCAAGTTATAATCATTAAATCCTAAATTATAAACCCTAATTAGATTATAGAATTTGCGATCTCTCAATTCACAAATTATCTAGAGCTTAATTAGATCTAAAGCATTCTAATAAACTATTGGAAAATCATACAAGATCTCTCTCTGCACAATTACCAATATGATTTATGGTTTCTATTAAATTGCCTAACTCTCATTAATTTGATTTAATCATTTTTCATTCAGTTTAGCCTCTCAGTTTATTACTGAATTATGTAACAATGTAATTAAATCATGACATTCATCTAAATAACACAATCAACTAAATTATCATTAAATCAAACTAAAATCCCAAAGAAGAGTTTAGAACATCATCAATATCCGAAATCCTAAATCCTATCATCATACTATTCATCTCAATTTTATACATCAATAAAATCGAAATGAATAGGAAATGCAACTTGGAATAGAAGATGGACAACAGCGACATCAAAATCCTCCTGATCCGGAAAGCACGTCGAGTCAGCTTCATCTTCTTCTTCCTTCGTCTCTTCCTCTCTCTCGATATTCTCACTTTAAGGTTTCGATGGTGGCTGCTTGAAGCTCCTTTTCTTTGCCTCCTCTTCTTTTTATTGTTCTTTATGTTTTGGGTAACCCTAGGATTTTTTTCGGGTTCAAAATGTCTATGAAATCCCTCGAAATAGATCGTCTGTGTGTCTACCAATGCAGGCCACAACTGTGGTTCACATCTAAGTCTTCTATCAAGATCATGGCATGCAGGCACAATCATGAGTCGTTCCTTAAGCTTCGATCACGATCGTGGCATATAGGTCACAATCGTGGGCTAAACTTGGAGCTTCTATCACGATCATGGCCTGGGCCTTTTTTTCAACTCAAATGTCTCCAAAACTCCACCGTTCTTCGATGTTGACCCTAAAATACTAGCAAACATATCAAGGTACCTCAAAAACATAATATTTAAGATTAAAAGCTTGTACTAACCCTTAAAACACTCAGAACATAAATAAATAACAAATTAACAAAAGTTTAACCTAAACTCATACTAAATAATTGAATTAACAACTAAACATATATCAAATTATTCCCCAAAACACGAAGTAATTTACACTTATCAATACTGAACATAGAAGAAGACGTGAAAACCCTAATTATCCTCAGGTGGCCATTTTTGGCCACTGTCCGATCAATTATTGATGTAGATAGAGGTGAGTTGATTATAAGTGGTACCTAAGCATAATCTCTGTAGGATGATATCTGCTTCTTATTACAAGTGACGACCCGTATATTTGCAGTTTTTAGCGTAAAATAAGTAATTTGTTTTTGCAGTGAAAAATATTCAATTTGATAAGTATGCAATAGCAAAGAAAACCGGTTACTGGATCAAGGAGATACTAGTTGCTCACCATACCAATGAGGATCTAAGTCATCCAATTGAAAGAAGACGGAGGCTAGAGTGATATAGTTTTATATTAAAATTGAAAGTATTTGAATAGTACTATGATGGTCTCCTTTGACTAATTAGCTTTGTAATTTTGACTTGTCTATCTTTATAGGCTTTAATAAAATATTTTAATTTTAAAAGAAACATTGTAATAGAAAATAGATATAATCCTAGATTATCAAATCTTCAAGCTCTTAAAATATATTGTAAGACAAAGCCCCACATGTTCAATGTAAACATGGGAGACTGTATAAGAAAACCCCCCAACATATATGAACTGATATAGATTCTTCAGTTTCTGTTCTTTCTACGGGCAGTTATATCTGAATCTTTTCAGACTTTCTCTTTTGTATGTCCAAGAACTTCCCGCTAGCCCCACTTCCACATGAAGGTAACATCAGTAATAACCAGAATTGGAAAAGGAAAGAGAAAGAAATGCTTCCTCACTGTGAGGCAAAAGAAACCAAACGACATCCAATAAATACTGTGGCTAGTGTAAATGAAGTCACCCCTGTAGTGGTTGATTTGTATAAATAAGTGGCAAGTAGGGATAGGCTAGTAGATAGATGCAATGTGTCTAATGAAAAGAACTGAAAACTGTAGGAATCCATTGACAAATTTCCCACTTAATAAGATTTTGTCATGTCATATGTGTATGTGTACACAGATGTCTCGCATCTATATGTCTTTTCAGTTTAAGTGTTCTTTGTAGCAGTTTAAGTGTTTCACTTTGGTAGCAACCAAGGCAGATTTAGTTTGTCTTATTGATTGACTCTCGAGTCCCTCATCCCAAACACATGTCACGGGCTTTCTAGTGTGTATTGTCTTCATTTTATATTATTAGTTGCTCTTTAGCTGGATGGAGAGCCTAGTAATGATTTTTATTTGAAAATTGTTAGCCATTTCTAGGCTGTGATCTAGGCATTAATAACATGCAATTAGCAGTATAATAATGGATTATTAAATTGGAGAGATGAGAGAGGAAGAGTCACTTCACATGACTTAAAGCTAACTCCACCCAACTTCCACCTTCGGTATTATTAAAAGGAAGCAGGTAGTGTCACTTGGAGTACATGGAAGGGTTTAATTGAGTCACACCCACAATGTTTGGATTGTTTAAACAATGCTTTGAAACATATCTATAAAAAGGGATATCCAACTTGAAAACTAAGTTACATTGGTACCATCTTTCTAAAATTTTTAATGCTTTCTGGATCCTTTAAAAAATAATTGTTTCAAAAAGAAACAAAAGGGTGATTAGAAAGTTAATGGATTTCTAACATGATACATGATCATGTCTGAAACAAATCTTACATTAATTAATGTTTCATAGACCTTCATTGGTTGTTTTTTTCCTTGATAAGCACAACCTGGTGGACCATATTCAGGATTCGGGTGATCTTTAAAACGATAATATCGGCATCACTTCAATCAACAAGAAAGTAGAACATGATTGAGGCTCCTAAAAGTGTTCTAATATTTGATCGTGGAAAGCATTGTAAGAAGAAGAAGAAATAAAATTATATATTATGCTGTGTTTGATTTCTTTTTTATTAAATCGTTAACGTAATTCGACTTTTATTCGTAGTAATATTTGAATATTAGATATTAATTAATTGTATTTTATAAGAATTTATTTATAAACTAAATTTTATGTATTAATTTATATTTTGATTATTAAAATCAATATTATTATTTGAAATTGACTATTTTATATTTTATAAATAACTATTTTTGAAAATGAATTTTATATATTTCAAGAAATTTTTATCTTAAATATATATATTGAAAATTATCAAATTCTAATATTTTATTTTTATTATAAAAGAAATTTTTTAATTCATTACAAAAATTAAATAATTAAATAATACTATTCAAATAATAATTAAATAACATATTAAATTAATATGAAATTAGATTATAATGAAAATTTAAAAATAGAAAATTAATATTATTTACAAATTATGAAAACTGAAAAAACTAAAAACTAAAATTCAATCAAACAAATTCTTTACTAAATTTAGAAACAGAAGATTAATAATAATAATAATAATAAACTACACTACATCAAATAATCCCTTAGGAAACAAGGCAATTGTTTCACCCGCGCACTTTTATGTGCGTGTGGGTGTGCAAATGCAATGCCCCCGAATTTGCATATGTGGTGGTCCCAGTGTGACCAATGTTTTGTGTGGGGCCTATCAAGTTCTGTTCCAAGAACAAAGAAAACCCAATTGGGTGTACCTCCCATGTGTCACCCTCTATTAGTGGAGAAATCCTTGCGCCTATGTTTACCTACCCTCTAACAATTCGTATACTTGTAGCCTTAGACATGGTATCTAGGTAGTACCCTCGTCTGGCTTCTTCTTCTTCTCCTCGTCCTTTTTTTTATATATATATATTTCGAGCGATACATAGTTATCTCCAAAACCCGAATAGACGCCCGCGAGTTGTGTTAATCTTCCTGAAGTCACAATTAAACTCTACATTTTTATTGTACATATCGATGGAACTTCTATCCGTAAGGACCGATTTGCCTCTTCCAATTAGCCAAGAAAAGGAAATTTATGAAGAGCTACCTGTTTCTTAAACAATTTCTTCACAAAAATCCATGTGAGAAATGAATTCGTTCAATTGCTTAGTAAGTTGGATCTTTTAGAGTTCTATTCACATCAGAATTGATTGAAAAGCAGTGGGACATCTAATGAAGCATTGATGTACAAGCCTTTAATTGTACTTGGACACAACTGGTCCCAACTACCATAATATTTATAATCTCTTGTGCAATTTTTCTCTTAGGTGTCTTTCTGTCTGAGTGAGACCAAGTCCTTCCTAAGCCCCATTAGTGGTTGATAGCGTCCCAGTTTGCGGGTTTTTCTAACCTTCCCAAGAGTGAGAAAGGCCTAAAGGACAAGATCATTGGATCCAACATAATAAACCAAAAAGGTGCTTTGATTAGGTTTAGTAAAAAAAAAAAAAAACGGTTTTTTCCTAGACCATCGATGATCAATATCTAATACACTTAATCTGTATGCCTTCACAATTATTTCAAGCCTCCTCTATAACCCCATTTCAGAGACCTAAAGATATGGGTCCACCACCAAATCATGCAGAAAATGGGTCATTGCAAGTACCCCATTTCTTTTCCCCAGCTTACACAACTTTTTTTGAAAATTGAAGAAAAAGGACTAGCAGACGCAGACCCAGATGGCATATGCATATTTTATATAATTATATAAATCAACTATCGGGCTGCTATGACAAAGTATAATCACCTTGACTTTCCGAAGCCTACCCATAGGTCATGTTAACCTCATGTGTGTGGATTGGAATTTGCCACCGGGGGTTATCTGAACCAGCACTAATCATGATTAATCATCGAATCTAACGGTCTAAAAAGAGCATAAGCTTTCAATTCATGAGTTGGATTCGTAGAGATTGATAGAAGATTTTCTTACACGGGAAATTTTGACTAAGCTGAAGAGGGACTTTGAATAAGAAAATAAGAGAGCAGGAGGAGGAGGAGACAAGGTGGGCCATGATAGGAGTTGTGATGAAGACTTGGGAAAGAGCTTTTGATCTAATAATACACATTAGTATTCATGGTCGCCAAGTGGGGTTTTACCAAAGTTAACAATTAAATTAGTTGTCTCTCTATCTCTCTCATAGTTAGTAAGATTCGGAAAGATCTCTCCAAAAACGAAAGAACCCATTTTAGTGATATAAATTTCAACGTCAATCACGCAAACATCCTAGACAATCATCCATCATCAGCACGTAATGGTGGGGCTAAACTCATAGTTGTAAGTACCTGAACATTCACTAGTTCATATGTGTTTCAACGTGTAGTTCCAGTGGTATCTGTCTCATCCTGTATACATTATCTCAATATGCAATATGTTATAATTATAAAACAAATATATAGACACAAGGATTATGCATACTACAGATATACCCCTACGAACACTTTCTGGTACAAAATATGGAGATAATTATAGTCTTACCTAAAGAAAGGTTAATACAAAATGAATTTAGTGATTGACTAATCGAGGAATTTAAAATATCACTTAATTTTAGGTAAAATATTTAACCTGTTTTAATTGTATGAATTGAAGTACTTAAAAAGATTAATTCCCATGTTGACTTTAGTTCACTAAACAAGAGTGCGCGAGAGGAAAGGTTTTGCATGATCACGTGAAACACGAGTATCTAAGGATAGATACGCACGATAAATGGATGGTGACACGTGGGCCATCAAGAAGTGAACAGAGGGTGGGGACATTTGACGGCGTTAGATCTTGAATGTATCTGTTATAGAAGTCTAGGATCTACGGGGGGATACCAGATACTCTTTATGTCTGCATGCATGCCGGTTTTGACTTTGATAATGCGGAGTGGTGTCGGCTCCTCGGATTGAGTCAGACTCAATTCACCCTTGAGTGGAACAGAAAACATTGGTCCAATGAGGTGATTTCTTACTACAGACCAATCTGGAGATTATATTTTGTAAATAACAAGTACTTTATTAATTTAAACATAACCTAATTATTGTTGGGTTACAGAAGTTGAACTAGTAGAAACTATAGTACTACTAAAATTCTGTTGATAATAATCAAAGGAGGAAGATATGAAAGTATTTTCTGATTTATTAGGTTTTAAATGAATGTTCATGAGAAGAGACTCCCGTTCGTATGTAGTAAATTTAATTAAATATCTAATTGAAAAGAAAGAATCAATGGGCATGGTTTTAGTAAGTTGCCATCATTCAATTAAAGTTCTGCAACAACTAATTTTAAGATATAAACAAGTAGCCAAGGTCAAGAAGCAAGAGGCAGAACTGGTGTTCTACTTCCCCAGTGAGGAAGCCGGAGGAGAAAAGGGGAAGATGAAGATTGAAGTATTTCTCATGGGGAGCTGGTGTTGGGTTGAAGTTAAGATACATGTATAGGGAAGATGAAGATTGATAATCATTATAATAATGTAAATGAAGCTGGCACGAGCACTACAGTAGAAAGGTAAGTGTCATGAACAAAGTGGTTAAGACTTGTCCGTATGCTGTGAGTTGCGTATTATTTAGCCAATCCCTCTTTAGTTGATCAAACAAATTTGTTAACCACGAATAGGTTTCCAATTTCTTAACTCAATAGCACTTTTCATCATCTCTCAAGTACTGAAAAGCAATTGCAGTGGCCCAGATCATCACAAATTTTCTAACCTAATAGCAATACAAGAGTGTTGATAGAACCCTCCAAGGAATCTCTTTCAATAGTCTTTGCTTTGGTTGGAGAATCATTGTACTTGAGACCAGATCTGTGACTAATAAATACTATTTAGTGTAGGGGGACCATTAAAAGAGTCTTCTAGTCAACAAATTGAATGGCTCATACGAATTTTGATCTTTAATTCAAGTTTTTATTTATTTATTATCTAATCATAAAGCTCCCAATCAAATCAATGGACTCAATCATTTTATACACATTCTTCCTCGTTAGCATCATCCACCATTTACTGGATTAAGAGAATGAAGATTTTAAACCCCATCCTCGCAATTCCAAAATATTTAAATTAGTGTTGAAGAAGGGTGTGGATGGAACTAAGCAATGGTAATAGACATTAAGTAATGATGAAGTAATAGAGGAATGCTATTCTATTTGGGTTAGCAAACAAGGGGGAATTATTGTTGTGGTTTATCCGCCAAAACGTGCATAGAAAGATTAAATTACATCTGAGAAGTGCAATGCAAATTGCAAAGCCTATAGGTCCTGGAGTGAAATACCATCACAGTCAGTCACACACACTCGTTTCCTATGCACATATTAACGTTAACATAAGACTAAGCACTCTCCTTGCCTTGGGATGTCCGCAACCAGCGAACAAGATCTCTCTTCCTTCTCTTACTGTTTATCCAATTTGCTTTCTTCATTACCCTTTCTCTCTCTTCCAATCATCCTTTAAATATCTATATATACCCCACTCATGCAAAACTTCGCCACTTGCGCGTTGTGTTGAGACCATAAACGCAGTACACCATACATTTCCCACTTTTGCTGCTTCTCTGCTCCAGTGAAAACAAAGGTGTTTACTGTTTGTAGGGCTTTAATGGCCGAGCTCGACTATCAAACAAAGCCAACATCCACAACCACTCGCTTAAAACTCTTTGGTTTCAACGTCTCAGAAGACGAAGACCTCACTGCTGACTCCATCAACAAAGTAGCTTCTTCTTCCAGCTCACCGGACTCCACCTCCTTCCCCTCCGGAGCTACCCCAACCGCCACCTCCGGTGAAAACAGAAAATACGAGTGTCAGTACTGTTGCAGAGAATTTGCCAACTCACAAGCTCTTGGGGGCCACCAAAACGCTCACAAAAAGGAAAGGCAACAACTCAAACGAGCCCAAATGCAGGCCACGAGAAACGCCGCCGCCGCCGCCGTGTCGTTCGGCGGAAATCCAATGATCTCCGCCTTCGCTCCTCCGCCTCATCTCTTGGCACCGTCGATGGTTGTCCCGACCGCCGGAGCTCCTCCGTCATGGGTTTACTTGCCACCACGTGGAACGCCGCCGTTTCATGTCTCGCATGGGTGTGTTTTTCCAGGAGGTGGAGGTGGCGGCGGCGGTGGCGGGAGGGGTGTGGTTGGGTTACCGTATGGTGGAGGTGTAGGGGATTTCAGTATGTCCAGTGTTGGATCACCGCAGAGTAGGGGTCATCACAACAGAATGGAAGGTCACAATGGACCGGCGTCGTTGAGTAGATTCTCGAAAGGGGAAGGTGGACCCACTTTTGACGATGCTTTGGGTTTGGATTTACATCTTAGTCTAGCTCCGGCTGGACCGTGAAATTTGTCCTTTAAGTTACAGCTTCTACATGCATATGATGTACATTTTCCCTGTAGTTTATATATTATTTATTTATTTTTCAAATCCGGTGATTGATTACCATTCTTCTTCTTCACCGAAAACTTTAATCTTTTATCCTTAGCAAGGCAATGCACTTTTGAGTCGACCATCAGCAACAACTAATCTATATTCTTATATAATGCTTCTACTTCTCCTTCTGCTCATTTTTCTTTTCCATTTCCATATAATTACTTTTCATCTACATGTTAAAATTTAGAAATAAACATGCATATTCATCCCAACTACATTATGTTCAAGTTTAGTAGCACTATATATAATTTTGAAATAGTTAGAAATTGAGAATGGAGATTCAAGGAGAAATTTAGGCATAGAAGAAGTGGATTATTGCACAAACATTCAATTATTTTAAGACTTGATTTTATAATCTTTGTCTTCATACTTTTGTAATATGTAGTTTTCTTTAAGCAGTGGTAATACACATCTGTACGGATTTTAGGAGAGAAAAAAACTAATTTCTGATTCTATGTAGATCGATTGCTCTTAAAATTTCTACTCACTTTGTACAACGTCACTGAATATCTGCTACTGGGTTGTAAGTGTATGCCTGAGAGTTACATTGGCAGCGATGCATAAGGTATTTAATCTTCCGGTTATGCATCTAATATTACTTATTAAAGGACTATATTTAAGTATAACTTCATATTTTCTAACTCTTGATTTTTTATTATAAATTATAATCAGCCATTTTCAGCATGTTCGTGAGCAATCATGTTTGTTTCCTATTCGACGCAATCCTTTTTATTCCCCCTTATAATGGAACGAGCTTAAAAACATGCGTTAATCCAGCTGTGATCAATGGAAAGTAAGATTTGGAATTTCACCAGGTGGGTGTCCAAAATATATAGTAGAAGCTGTTTCCGGTGGAGAAAGTTCCAAGTTTGAAGCTACCCTATTAGTCATTTACATCAGGAACTTCCAGAGTTTCATGTTTCATTATTTTTCCTCTCGTACAAATGATTTGGTGTGAACTTTAACTCCAGATTGATTGAAAAAACCAGAACATGATTTAATTTACAGTATTATTTATAAATTGTTAAAGTGAAACATACTTATTAGGCATACTCTAACATTCTGACAAATTAAACCCAATTAATTGTAGTGAATTAATCTCTTATTATTAGACGCAACATACTATGTTTTAAAAGAGTATTGTGCGCTTGATGATTATGGATTAATAAGAAGTAGTTTTATTACCATAATTAATTTTGATTCACTAAAGGAGTTATTAGTAGTTAGAAATCATATAAACTTCCTAATTCATTTGATTAACTTGTGAGGTCTCGTAAATTCTCTCAAAATTACCAGTTTGAATCTCTTCACCCCCCCTGGTAAATATTAAAAGAAGTGCAAAATTAGGTCATCTATAATCACAGAACATGCATGGAATTTCGTAACCATCAAAATTGATTAACCCTTCTTTAATAATGATGCCAATCTCTTCCAATATTGGAAGATCGTGTATTTATTCTCGCTTTGCCCAAAGATATGTACACAATACAACTCCAATGGGCCCTGTCCTGTTGAAAACATAGCATGAGAAAGACAAAAAAGGAACCCAAAATGATTCCTTGGTAGAAAGAATCAGAGGGAAAAAATGAAACATCATTTTGTTTTGAGGAAGGTGAGATATCATTTACGGAAACTCTATCGTCTCCAGAACTCCAACTAACACCTTGATAGCTTTTGTTTGGTGCCTTCTTGTCACCCCTTTGTGGTGATGCAACGTGGGACCACGCACATGCATACCAATTCTTCCACCAGCTGGTTGGATTGGATAATTAAGCTGACATTTCTCTCTAGTTTCAAGTCAAACAATATGATCTATCGTTGTCTTGCATCTACAAAATGCTGGATCTTTCAACCCATTGGGTTAGTTGCTGTCCAAACATGCAATTACCATAGAAAGAATTTGTTGAAAAATAGTGAAAGCAGTGAATTATATTGAATATGGTAGGTTCTTTACATATCACCAACTGGATGCCTTGTAAGTATTATAGGTCTTACGTGTAGTTTCTGAAACAAGTAAGGCAACTCTCAAGACATACACTCTTTAAATCTTAACTCTCATACTCATAGGCTTTAATCAACTTTTTAAGCACCTTACAGAACGGTCAATAAAGGGAAGGGATAACCCAAGGCAACACTTTCAAAATGAAACCCTTTTTTCGGTGCAAAGTATAGATCTTTTACGTGTCAACATATATCGCAAGGTCGGTGCTTTATCTTGTGTATGGTGTATATCGGCTGGTTATATATCCAGCTTTTGAGAGGTGCAAAGATGGTGTCCGATTTTCCTTAGTAGCGTACAACTATTAGAAAGGATATTAAACCGTTTTTACTTAAATATTAGGTGCTTTGTTATTTCTTATCATGCTTTTTGTCTGAAGCAAATAACAGGTGTAGAAGCACAATCTATATACATTTGAAAACTTGTGCACTTGAAGGAAAGGTGCTTCTTTGTACTTTCTTTTTTTTTTTGGACATATTGAGTACATTGCATAATACAGCCCTTGGTGGCAGTTGAGGTAGAGCTAAGAAAGTTGAAACTCCATTCCCACAACTTTTGCCTTAAACTTAATACTTGGGACCCAAAACTAACATTTTGCTTCCTATTGATGCCCTAAATTGACGTGGATATGCACTTCCAAATAAACCAATTGGGTCTCTTTCTCGTAAACTTGGTCATCGTAGTGGGTGTCATAATCCAATGAGTTTATTCTATATTAAATATACAATGGCCAAAGTTAGGGTTTCAACTATCATTTCATTCCTTTTCATCCTCATGTTCCAATCAAGTGTTAGCATTGTTTTCATTGCTTCGTCACCGTGATCCAATCAAGACTTTGTCCATTTCTATCTTCTAAGTGGTTTGCGCATACAAACATGATTGAGCCCTCTCATCAAACTCTCTTCGACACTAACCATAACCATGGGACCATGGAATAGTGCTCTCAATAAGGCAAGTGATTATAATTAATCCAATTGCTTCATCCCTTTCACTTAAGAGAACTTGTTGGAGAAGCTTTCAAAGATGATCTACCCCATTCAACTTACTACTGAATCACAAATATCCCTCAATGGCCTCCAAGATTTTTTTTTTGTAATTCAGAAAAAATCAATTAATAAGAACGAGATATGTACATAACGGTCTTATACAAGTGCCTCGGGGACACACGACGTGGATTCAAAGCAACAGCCGAGTGACAACTCAAAACAGAGACAAGAACCATCCTGCACTAAGGGTGGGACCTCCCACGACAACTCAAGATGATAGGACAAACGCAAGCAGAATCAAACCCAATAATAAAGTAATAAGAGCGCCTAAACTAACTGACATGCAAACCACTAGATACTTCCAATGGCCTCCAAGGTATTGGTCAAGTAAGAATTTCTATTGCAAGAAAATGATATTGGGGCATTATTTGGCATGAAGATTTTTAATATCTTATCTTCAGTGCTTTTCTTTTATATCTAATTGAACATTTAAGATAAACAGGTCAAATAAGTGGGTTATAATAAAAGAAATACCCAATGTTTCATAGCACTATAAAGGTAAAAAAAAATTTAACTTCTTAATTAGATGACTTTAAATTTTAGTGATGTAATGCATACTTTCCAACTACATAAGAACTGAATTTGTGTGTAATAGTACTAGAAAATAAATAAAAGCATTCTAAAACAATAGAATCATAGTGTATTCCAAAGTACCTATTTAAGCTCTTTTTATTAAATTGACAATTCCATATATTTGAAACAAATTTATGAAGGATAATTTATTCAAAAGTATCTATTTTTTTAATTTAGTGCTTAAGGTTTTAAATTGTTTAATAAAGTAGTCATTTGTTTAAAATCTTAAGAATCCAGTTCAAAAGTTTATCTTTGATGATGTGACATCTTTTAAATGCTATATGGATATACATCTATTAGCCATATTAGTAAAAACTACTTTTTTGAACTAAATTATTAAAATTTTAAAATGTTAATCATTCAATTAAAAATTTAAAAGTTTGCACACTTAATTGAACAAAAATCTCAAAATGTTGAATACTTTAGGATTGATTATTCCTAAAAAATTTTATTAATAATACTTCTCCTTTTATTATGGTATTAGTTTTAAGGCAATTAAAATGATACTTTTTTGCAATTGTTATGTAAAACGCTTATTAGAAAATCAGATTGCCTGTGAGAATCCCAATTTTCAAAAGTTGATGAATTCTAATGTTCTATTTATTGATAAATATCTCTCTTTTAGTTGTAAATGTCAAAAAAGAGTTATACATGTATTATTATTGTTGTTGTTGCTGTTGTTGTTGTTGTTGTTGTTGTTGTTGTTGTTGTTGTTGTTGTTATTATTATTATTATTATTATTATTATTATTA
>JAOSBK010071470.1:0-14678 GCA_027568895.1 Erythroxylum shatona
AACTTTGACATAATAATTAGCTCAAAAAATTTAATCTATCAAAACCTCAAAAATCATTTAAATCATGCTTATTCATTAAGGAAAAAAATTTGGGGCCAACATTTCATCCTATATAAGTGTTTAATATTCTACAAATAGATCACTTGCTGTAATATAATGACATATGACTTCAAATTAATAAGACCAATTAAATCCATTAATAATTTTTTAGTAGAATTGTCAATATAACAAGGAATAAAAAATCCATGGATATTTGATTGACTTTGATAGTTTGTTATTTGAGAAGTAGAAGCCTTCTATACTTAAGATGACTATCGATAATTCTTTGACAGTCTCCTTATTTGATTCTTCCTCTTCATCTTCCTTGTCGTTTTGAATAACAGCTTCCTCCCTTTCTTCAACCGATAACTTCTCTCTACTCTATAAGTTTATTATATTCATATATTTCTTAAAGTATTGTTTGGTTTATCCAAATAAAGCACCTAGATCTAAGGTTTTGTAGAGGTAACCTTGGTTGGAGTAATGAATTTTATAAGGAAACCTTTTAGATGTTGATACTCCTCTTATTACTATTTTCTAGAAATTTTAATTACGTGTGATCATGCTATGTAAAGTCGTAATAACTGCTCCTCTATAAATTACAAGTATTCCCATATGAGGTATCTTGAGGCCAGTTTTCCTTGAAAATTAGATGTCCACATATATATTCTAGTGCTTGATATTCATGATTTGGATGGTCACCATAACAAATGTCACAATACATTGTGAATACGTGTTAAGATTCCAAATGTGTCACTATTCCTTTTGTTCCAAGCTTTCAGAGCAGCCATAAGTGGTGGAATACCATAATCCTTATAAGAGTACTGTCATCCCCATCCTTTTATAGTGTTTGATAGATATAACAATGAACAATTTAATCCTAAAAGTAAGCCATAAATAGAAGATTAAAAAACAGAGCTAAAAAACACAAAAATAAAGATAAATGCAAAACAAACAATTGGCTAAATTAATAGAAATTAAGTGTTCCTAATATCATATTCCCTAAAAGTAGTGCCAAAAACTTTATTGACATTTGATTTATATTTTAATTGCAACGTATGGTGTAACTATAACTAGTGCCGTTGAATACATACATCTATATTATATAGTCTAACAAATTATAATGATGTTGTTAATCAAATTCAAAATTAAGAAAATAAACTAAAATAAATTAGCACAATGATAAACTAAAATGATAATTAAACTAAAAAACAATTAAAGAAGATAGTGGTGCCTAGAATTCGAATCCTCTTAGGCTTCTCATGCAATTAAGACTTCATCCATTACTTTAATATAGAGTTTGTTGGACCGTGAAAATATTTAAATTATGCTATTTTCTTTTTAAAAATGATTAACAAATAATCCTAGGTTGATTAATTCAGGTCTCTTTTAATTTAGACCCCTAGAATTACATTAATCAATTTATGAATTTCATTATTAGGTTTGACCTTAACTCAGAAAATATATGTCAACCTATCTCTAGGTTTATATGTAACTCTTTTCAATTATGCTAGATCTATGCATATAAAGGATTTCTCAATCTTAATTGTATGAATTCACACATGAATTAACAAACTAACATTATTAATTCAAGAATAAATAAAAACATATAATTGAGTCTTAATGAAATTAAAATAAAATCACCACAAGATCCATCCCAGGGTTCTTTTAATCTAGGTGCCACCAAGGGTTTAGTTCTTTGTGCTTTCTGCTATTTTACTTATTATAATTTTTGAGCCCTTTCCTTACTTTAAATAAGTGTGCAATAATTTTTCAGAGTCAACACAACCATATAAAATCAACAAGGCCTACTTATGTATGTTCCTCATTAACATAGGCATGTCTCATAGAACTCAGTTAATAGACCTCTAAAAAAATGACTATATCAACACTTATCACTTAACTTTTCTATCTTTGCTTATGAAAATTGATGGGTTAACATTAGAGGTTGAATTTCTTAAACTCATGCTAGTTTTTTGGCACTAATTTATTAATTATGAGTGTTTGTTTTAATATAAATTAAGCTATTGCTATATACAGTTTTTGATAACTGCTTAAAGAATTGTAAAATTTAAACTTTTTAATTGCTTATTTTAATTTTTAGTTCCTTAAAGAGTTATAAACTTTGAATTTGAATTTATCAGGTCTAAATTAACTTGACTATAAAATTATATCTAATTTGTCGAAATTTATAACTATATTTTATTTTATTTTATTTTAAAATAAAGCTATGAAACTTGGGTTTGGATGTATTCTTCTAAATTGGGAATAAAAAATAAAGGAGTTCAGAATCACTAAATTTTAATCACCTTTATGAATAAGAGCGCCATAACTCCGTATCTTCTCATATGCCCATCAGTTTTATTGATCCCTATAAATGAACTTAACATGTCCACTATTTGGGTACGTATAACAATAACAAGTTTCTTATGATACTCAAACAATCCTATATTTCACAATTTGCCATCCTCTTTAAATGACAATGGTCTAGTTTTTTGTTTTTTGATTTTCTACCTTAAATGTCATTTTCCCATCAATTTACATGATAAAGCTCTAGCATGTTGACTAACTATATATAGACTAGGTTTAATTATAGTCCTTAATAAGGTTTTAATACTATTTACACAATTGAGGAATAAAAGCTAGAAATTATAAGTTCATTGATGGATATAAAATTTAACACAATTTTTGTTTCAATTGTACAATGATCAATTATGTTGCATAAATATTATATTATAGTATACCAAGCAAACACTATGGTATTCTTATCTCAATTTTTACCCCCTCTCCAGTATAAATATGTGATTGTCAATAGATATACAAGATTTTTCTATTATTAAAAAATATGTTTAGGAACTAAAATTTTAGTTAGCTTTATTAAGACACATTAATAAGAGACTTCATAAAGAAAATGAACTACTTAAGTCACAAAAAATATATATTGACTTAATTAGTCACACAACCACCTTTTGTACTTTGAATTGCCAATTTTTTTTGTTATTAAATGTTTTGTCATCACTTCATGATTTTAAGTAGTTGCTATTGAATTAAGTTTAAATAATAAGCACATCATGAGGTTATATAAAAAAAATAAAAGATATGACCTAATTAAGGATTTTATGAAATTAAAGAAATAAAAGATTGAAATCATTAGTAACCATGATGATAGTGTACCACCATATGTGGATGATGAATGAAAGCCTATAAAGAAGGTAATTGTGGACTTAACAATTTCATGATCAACCATTTATCATTAAGTAAGCATATAACGATAAAGACATTTTGTTTTGTAATTACATGCTATAGTTCACTTTTTAACTGAAATGAATCACTTTTTTATGAAACTCAAATGTCCCATATTTGAATATTCGTGGGACATTTGTTAATAATTCATATGTTGGTCATCTTTAATAACTACTCTTATATTGGAAGTTAGAATTATTTGTGTAATTAAAGCATTGCCCATAACCTATTTGAATTTTATGGAAATATTAAGCTTGATAACATATTAACCATGTTTTTCATGTTTCTAGAAATTATATTTTTGTTTCATTGAAAAATGGATAGAGAATATTTAATATTTATAAATATATATTGTAGGATATTAATATCTAATGTAGAATCTGTAGAAGTGTGTTATTGAATGGAATGGATTCATGATATTTTTTGTATCTAGGTATGATGTTCTTTATATTCAATCATGTTATTCTTATATTAACGTGTACGTGTAACTTATTTATTATAAGTGATTATATTTTATGTAAATAGTTACGGTATTGAATGTATGGAGTTCTGGCATTAGTTGTATTAAGGCATGGTATTCTCATGTTAAAAAGAATGTGTGACTTTTCTATTAAGAATGAATGGTATTGAATGTATAATTTTTTTTTTTTAAAATAAGGTATGATAGTCTTCACACTCAATTATGGTATTCTTATATTAAAGTGAAGGGGTGGCTTATTTGTTATGAATGATATTTTTTTCATATAAGCGTGGTATTAGATATATGGAGTTAAATGAAACTGGATCAAACAGTTGAAGAATCAAGGATATGAATGTTTTGTTAATCTTCTTCAAGATCTTAACATATCTAAAGAATTCATGAGCTGTTTCAAGAATCCCACTAACCATATCCTATAATTTTTGAAAGAAAAATCCATTTAAACCATCAGGCCCTAGGCATTCAATCTATCCAACATAAAGCCAATATCAATAATTTCCTTATCTTGAATAGGAGTAATCAAGTAAGATGTACTTTGTTTAAGTATGTTCTTAGTAAAGAAGTTGCTTAGTAGAGAAATGGATGAGTTTGAAGGTTTAGCACAACTTAGAAAAGAAATCAAAAGCCTCAGTCAATATTGAATTTTGATATTTCATGAAAGTTCCATCATTAGAAACAATAGCATATTTTATTTCTATTATTCCATGCCAACATAACATAAAAAAATAATTTTGTGCATTAATCACCATCTTTTAGCTATGTTATCCTGGATCCCTATTTAAGGAGGAATAATGATTATTTATAGCTTTCTGTTAATTCTCTAACAAACTTTTTTCATTAATCAATAAATTTGCGTCAACTGAATTCAAAACCAACAATTTTTAAACTTCAGACAATTTAGTTCTAACAATTTCCACTATAGATTGAGTGTTAGTCCCATGGATTTACTAAAAAATTTAAGCTCATCCTTAACAACTTTAAGTTTTTACAATCAACAGAATTGTTTAGAACCAAAGAATTGCTTATAAACTCCCTCACTACAAACCTCCATGAAAACAATTTGTTGAGTCAAAAAATTGTTAAATCTGAGAGGGAAATGACTCATAATACATGAGACAAAACCTAACAACTTTATAGGAGTATGGTCAGAGAATAAAGGGTATAAGAATTCCTCTGAACTATCAAGAAACTAAGATAACCAATAAGGATTGACAAAGATGCACCAAGTAATAGAGGTTTTTCTTTAAATATAAAGTCCTATAATTTAAAAGGATTATTAAAGCCTCTAACATTCCAAAATATGAAAGACATTGATGATTTTTACCTTTGGAGTTGGAACCCTTGCTCCTCTGGGATTTCATTTTACTAGAAAAACTTGGAAAGGCTCTTTATTAATTTGAGAATGAGCTTCCTTATAACCTCCTGATTTGATATACTAGTTACAACCTTTACAAGCTCTATTATGTCAGCTGATCTATTGACTTTGTATCATCCTTGGTAGGGGTTATGATAGCCTATCGCTAACTACCAAATAACAAATTCCTAATTACCAAACTATGTAGCAAATGGCGAGTTAGGGTCGAACCACAGAGAACTGGGATGCAAATATTATTTCAAATGTTGCAAATAAAAGAAAATAAAACACCCTGAAATAATGAAACTAGACAGCTAAGATGCAAAGAACGTAAACAAAAATAAAAGCACAGAGTGAATTTAGAAAATACTAATAGCAATGGTAAAGAATTGGGTTGGAGATATCTTCAGAATTCCAGGATGTTTATTGATCCTTGAATTTAAATAAAAGGTACTATCATCATGGTGTTAGCCTATGGACTCAATTATGCTCTCGAAACCTTAATTTATCTAAAATAGGTAAAACTAATAAGCTGTAGAAATGCTCTTATCTCGACTATAACCTAGAATAGACTCTCTAAGTTCAATAGTGAAGATCTATTAGGTACTAAGAAACAACTAACTTAGGCTACCTACTCATAAGCTCGAAAGGTGTAACCTAAAGGTACGAGATCCTAGATTAGTTGATTAAATATTCTGACAAATTCAGCTAACCTATTGCTACTTCCGGGAATCACTATGGACTATTACATATCACACGCTCATCCCTAGCCTTCAGATTAGAAAATTACCTAAAGGATGATCAAGCCTGCAAGCAATTCCTAATTCATGACATTTATCCTAAATCCCAAACCAAGCTAGACCTACAAGTACCAATTCAAGAAAAACTCAACTCCATTCTCACAATCTGCATCCCTTTACCCTTATAATATCTCCAAAACCCTTAAGTAATCTAGCCACACATGACTTGCACATAAATACAAATTAATTGATCATAAACCTAAGAACATGTATAAATCCTAAATATTGAGTACAAATTAATCAAAAGCAACACACATAAGCAAAAGCTCATAACATAAACCATTAAACATTCAAACACCTAATAAATTCAGATCTGTAAAAAAACATAAATAAACTCAAAATTCCAAGATTGAAACTGAAAAATTGCAGGAATAAATATCCATTGATATATCATAAAGGTTATTTACAAAATTCATGAGTTTCAACTATAAAACCAATTAAACATTCATTATAAATATTCTAACACATGTAAAAATGTGATTAACACTAAGAAAACTCTAAACTAATGGAACAAACTAGCTAAGCATAAAGAAAATAACAAAAACTTCTCCACTCCTTGCTTCTATCTTCTTATCCTCTCTTCTTGACGTTTTTCCAAAAGTGGTATATTGGAGGCCCCCCAGGTCCTCCTCTTTTTCTTTATGCAATATGTTCCATTTAAGGTAAAACCTAGGATTTTCCTATGCCTTAAAAGTCCAAAAGGCCGCTTAAAACTTAAGCTTAGAGGGTCATTCGCTTTTGTTGACGCGCAGGCCATGATTATGGCCCTTAGTGCATAATCGTGGCCAGTTTATCTACTCTCTATCACAATCGTGCTTGACTCATGATCGTGGCCAATTTTTTTTACTCTCAACCATGATTGTGGCTGACTCTACACAATTGTGGCCTTGTGTTCAAGCTTCTACACGCACAAGGCCATGATTATTTCCTGGGTCTTCTCTGATTCTCTTCCACATGCCCTTAATGGTTTATCCTCCATAGATGGGTCTCCAAACTTTGTCAAACTTCTTCCTTTTAGCATATAATTGTGTTCACTCCTTTAATCTATATGTAAACACAAAATGAACACAAATTGTGTATTTAAGAACAAAAATAGGATTAAAAAGACATTAAAATGCATAATAAAGCATAAGATGATTCGATCCTATCAGGTTACTACTTTTTCATCATCCTTTAGATTATCCTCTCTATTACTTAAATTTAGAGAAATATCCACAGCTTTAATAGTAATGCTAGGGTTAGTATTCAGATGTAGAATTAAATTTAATTCCTCCTTAGAATTCCTAGTACTTCAATATTTCCATTGGAATTGTTTACATCATTTATATCCAAAGAAACATATTGTTGAAATGTATGCTGATCCTTTTGAATTATTCCTTCATAGCTACTAGTCAAGAAGATTTTAACATTTGGTTTCCAGACCTCCCTATGTCTCAGAATTGGAGGTTTCCAAGCATATTTAATCTTGACTTTATTCTCCATAAGTTCAAAGCTATCATTGAATCTCATTATTACAACTTCTTCAGGTAATTCTATTATATCCTCCACTATAATGCACATTCTTGCAAAGTTGAGCCTTTTGGTCTCAGCTATAGCTTTTTTAAGATATAAACATCTTATAGTTGAGCTAACTAAGTAGTTGATGCCCTCAATGGTCCAGTATTCCAATGATATATTATGTATATAGATCTATAGAGGTATGTTAGTATGTTTTAGTTCTTTGAATGTAATCCATGGCCTCTAAGGTTGAACTAACAATGGTTTGTGATTTACATGCTGTGGTCCTACCTTAATAACCTTATTAACTGAGTTAAAAGAATTAAATCTAAAGAAGAATATATCTTTATTGTTTAGTATCGTATTTTGGAGTCTATAATGTTTCTAGTTGGTAGCAACTTATCTTTTCATAACATGGAATGGGATTCTTCTATCCAAGAAAACTCCTACGTGAAGAACGGAAAGTCGTAGGGACACCACTTGATGGTCTAAGTTAGGATTAGAAGGACAAAGGAGAGTTTTACATCCAAATTATAGTTTCTAGCAACTTTTACCATGTGCATTTTACTATGGGAGGTGGATGGTGATTAGATTCATTTTGGGAGGGTACATAAGGATAAGGGATTGTAAAAGCTTCTAAGGGGCTAGAGGAAGAAGGAGGTAGCTAATTAGAAGAGGAGGAGGGGGGAAATGAATGGCAGGAATAATTCATAATTAGAAAGCATTGTAAGGACTATTGATTAAAAAAGTAAATTGAAAGACAAAAGTAGTTCGAAGACGGAGGTCTAAGAGTATTGAATGTGCATTCTAAGGTTAGGAGGGAGATAAAAGAAAAAGATATCATAAGAATAGGAAGAATATAGGTGCAAAAGTATGGGAATGAAGGAAAGATCGAATGTTAAGAACAAGAAAAGTAGCAAAAATAGTATGGAATAAGATATTTACTAGAAGTAAGATTCTAGGAACAAGGTAAGGCTGGGGAGCTAAGGAATACATAAATGGCACAATGTAAGATAATTGAATTTATGACTTTTTATTATAAGTGATGGTATTTTTTGTACATAAGTGTGATGATACTAGATGTATTGAGGCATGTTATTGGTATTCCTATAGTCAAGTGAATGTATGACTTATATGTTATGATTCTGTGCATAAGCATGGTATTAATATTACAATAATTAACACGTTGATACAGTTTTCCCAAATTTTATATTTGGAAAATATTTTCATGAGTGTGATATGTGTGACCTTTGCCTTATAGACCTCAAAGGCAAGTAAAATTATCAAACTGCAGTATAGTAATTATGAATATAGTGTTGATTGTACAAGGACTAAAGTACTAGTAATAACCATTCTTCTATTTTCTAATCGATAAACTAAGATGATGATTCAATTAGACCAAATAAAACTAAAATGAAGTTCAATACAAAAAATAAACTAGAACAAATATGGCCTTTAGATTAATAAGTATTAAATAACTAATATCTAGGTAATGCAATACCTTAAGATTTCTTAAATATTAATCCTTCATTTCTCAATTCAATTACAGATCATTAGATTATGAAAATTCCTATCTTATGTAAATATCTTTCTTAAGATTATTACTAATTAACACTCAGTTGATTAACTAAAGTATCTTTGTAATTAAAATACCTAAGATTGCATTAGTCAATTTGTGAATTTCACTATTAGGTTTGACCTTAATTCAAAGAATTAATGTCGACCTATCTCTAGGATTTCATGTAACTCATACCAATTATGGTAGATATATTCATACAAAAGGATTTCTCTATCTCAATTATATGAAATCATCTATTGAACTAATATCTTGGACATATTAATACAAAAATTAAAATATAATTGAATCACAATGAATCAATAATGAAATGGCATTAAATAAGAATCAAATTACAAGGTCCATCTCAATTTATGGTTCATTATACCTAGGCATTAAATAATATAAAAGACAAAACCAATATCAAAAGCAAAGAAGAATAATTAAAAAAGAAGAGAATTCATTATATATCCCCTTTTCTCTATTATAATCCTTTGAAACTTTCATGGAAGACTATTCTTCATCTAATCTTTTAAGTAATCCTCATGTTTTTGTCGTCCTCAAATTTAGAAGTGTTTTAAAACTCTAACTTTATTCTTTAAATCTAGATCTAACTCCTGCTCCAATGCCCACCTCCTTAATTAGATACAGTAAGAACCTTTTATATTATGAAATTAGGGTTTCTAAAGTGGACACAGTCAGTCACACGGCCATATGCATGATTATGTCCCTACAAAACTCTTCAAAATTTTGTGTTGACACATTCCCAAAAGCAAACATAGGTAGTGGACATAGTTATGAATATGAATTACATCAGCATGTCCTCCTTCACATAAGAAAGCAATATCTTCAAAGCCTTACATACTTACAAAGACATACATAGTCCTTTAAATGGCTGTTTATATGATATACATAAGCATTGTCCCTTTAAAACACATAAAGTTCTCCTATTTTCTACCCTAATTTCGCCCAACTTTCTCTTCTTTTTGATCCATGAAGGCAAACAAGAGCTACAAACACACTATAAACAAAATAAATACTAAAAATAACATAAAACTCTCATGTAAACAAGAAAATTGCACTAAATATGGGAATAAAAATATAGTCTATTAGGTGTTTCTTAAACATCCCTATACTTAAGCTTTTGCTTATCCCTAATTAAATCATAATCTAAATAATTAGACTTAAACACAACCATCCCTTTTTAACCTTAACATGTCCATCCATACCTTAAATTATCATATCATATGAACACTAGCATATAATTAGTCTTCAACTATCCTAGAACAAACTTTCATAAGCCAATATCAATAAAAATCACATTAATAACCTTTTTAAAATTAAAAGCACAAATTTTCACCACCATGCAAAGGATTAACCCAATTCACTCAAAGTACTAAGGGTGGAAAATATAACAAACTCTTAAATCATCGTATAGGATGATTCTTAACCTTAAGCTTACAATAAAATCACATATCTGCCACTAATAAATAAACTAAAAAAACAAAAGTTCTTTTTTACGAGGTGTAATGACTTTTAGGTAAGATATAGAAGTGATAATTAAAAGGGTAATAATATTGAAAGAAATTTAGATAAATAATATTACATAAAACTTAGTTCTTTGTAGCATACATCCTTTAAGCAAATACTTCATTAACACAAAATAATTCTTCTCACTCCCGAATATTTATTTTCTTTTCTCTTTTTTATGCTAGCAATAAATATTTTTCAACTTGAACTTCAAGTAAATTTAAAGATAACATAAAATTATAATAACAATTAAGCAATCGAGAAGAAATAAATTAACAATCACCATATACCAACAACCATAGGCTTATTAGACCTTTTCCTTAAAATTCTTCAATATAATCCAAGTTTCAAGCAATCAAGTAAAAAAAATCCCTCAAAGGTTAAAAATAAATGAAAATTTTCAAGAAAAATATGATAATTGGCTATTAATGATTTTATTATCAAAGAAAAGGATAAGTCTCAAATTGGGTTACTCCTAAAGGATAAAACAGGTTCGATGAAATTTAAAGAAGTCCCAAGTGTGAAATGGAGCATCCTCTGTACCCCCAAAGAGTATGGTGGTCTTTGCTTTATCTCCATAAACAAAATGTCCAAAGTTTTAATGGTCCAGAGACTACGAAGAAATTGTATGGAAAAACAAAGTTTATAGGTAAGGTGGATCTATACCTACTTTTTAACAAATGAGAGCCTTTCTAGAATATGAAGTGTAAGTAGTTAATTTTTTACACCTTCCAACAAATATTAAAAGCCAGAACTTCTATACAACCTCACATGAAAAATAAAATTTAGGAATGTAGAAACATTTGATTTCTAATATGACAACTAACATATGTTCGGTCCTCTATAATCATAAAAAGTATTCTCAAGTCTAAGATACTCGTCCAAACTAATGTTAAAGTGAAGTAGATGATTGAGGGTAATCATGTTGTTGTGTAACCTCATTAGTGGTAGCCTCCTAATGACTCTCCTTCTCTTTGCTAGCCATGAAACGTAGGGCCTGACGCATATTGTCTCCACCTTCTTCTCCTTATTTTGACACTGAAAATGTAACATCCCATTACCTATGGGAAGATTAAAATAGTGAGAATGAGAGCTTAGAAACGCATTTTTCATGTTCATGCATAGTATGGCATACAAATACACGTGAATGGTGAAAGTTTTGCACATGAAAATAATTGTACATGCATTCATGAATAATTTCGGGTATAAGTGGATTGAGTTATGACTTTTGGAAACTTAGTGAAATTTTTAATTTAATTTTATTGAAAATATTATTGGTTAGTAGAATTGTGAGATTTGTGAATTTTAGTGAATTTAGGAATAAATTTCAGAGAAAATTCATAGAAAATAGGGGAAAAGAAATCAAAAGAAGATTTGGAGATAGATGGATTATAAAGATAGAATTAATGGAGTTAGTTTCAAAAGAAACTTAGTTAGAGTTAGACCTTAGGAAAAGTGACAAGTGTCAAGTTGCTTTTATTATTTGTTAGAAGTAAGTAGTGAATAAATTTGATAAAGTTGTGGATTTTTGAAATAAATTTGATGAATTTATTGTCAGTGCATGATCATGACATTAACGTATATTTATATTCTTGAACACTGTGTTAAGGGGATGAAATTTGTGGATATGGTGTTATTTAGTTTTTGATGGATTGTTAGTGATCAAGTGCTGTGAAAATGGTTCTTAGAGTTGAGATAGCAATGAAATGATGTATAGGATTAGTGTAGAGAATTATATATGCTCTGTTTCTTCATTGTGCATGTATGAATATATAGGTGTTTATACGTGAGTTGATGAAAACTTAGAGATGATCAAGAAAATGGTCTTTTGAGTTAGGGAGTCATTGTAAAATGGAGGTCTGAGATGAGAATGAGTGTTTAAATAAAAATTGAGAGGAAACATGGAGATTGAGAATGAAATTTATGGTCCTTATAAGGGGATATGCTCAGGAGTAAAGATAATATCGTCTGTGATGACGTCATATCATCTGTGATGATGTCATATCATCTGTGAAGAAGTATCGTCTTAAGTTAACTTTACTTCGTCTTAAGTTGTTTCTGCTTCGCCTGCTTTCTACTTCGTCTGTTTTTTGCTTCGTCTGCTTTCTCCTTCTTCTGCTTTTTACTTTGTATGTTTTTTGCTTCATTTGCTTTCTGCTTCATCTACTTTCTGCTTCGTCTGCTTTTGTGCTTCGTCTGCTTTCTGCTTCGTTTATTTTTTGCTTCGTCTGCTTTCTGCTTATGTGACCGAAACTTCTTCTTCTGTACACTATTCATCTGATGCTATCGTCTAGTCCATTTTTGACCCTTTAGACGATAGAATGTGTCTTCAAGGTCTTAACAAAAGTTTTAGATCTCGAAGTCCTTTTTGAAATATGTGAGTTGCATGAGAGTTAGGACTTTGTGATGGTTGAAGATTTTGGAGTTTTAACAAGATAAACGTCCGCATACAGGTATCCAGAATTTGGAAGCAACTACTATTTTGGAGTCTACAATGAGTAGACCTAGATGGTCTCATCTCATTGTTTGTTCTGTTTTGAATTTTGTATTGATTGACTACTAAATATCTATATGAATGTGATTGATTGTGTTGGTTTTCGAAAAGGAGGTTCGATGATTGTGATGTTTGGTTGAGATATTGAAGCACTGCTTGTATGTGAATGAGATGAACTAAGTATCCATAATTTGATTGTTAAATGTGTTATGAAGGTGCATTTGCATGTAAGTGAAAATATGTTGAATGCCGGATTAAAGTTTGATGATATGGGAATGTGATTGAATAGGAGCATGAAAATGCGATTGATGCATTCCATTTCATAAATGCATGAAATATAAAGGCAGTTGTGACCTGAGTAGCCATGGATTAGAGTTTAAAGCTCAACAAGTAAAAATGAGCCTCGAGCTTAAAAGTGATTCAGAGCCTCTGGCTCAATGTTTAATGAGCCTTGTATCCCCCAAGCGGATAAGGGACAGTTATCAATGAGTCCTATATGGAACAGTTTAGGTACTCGGTCACAATAAAGTAACAAATGCAAAGTGGTTCTCATGTGCACTACATATGCATAATATGAATGATTATATCTATTGAATGTGAAGTGTGAAATGTTGTGAATGTGATTATGTGTTATGTGACTAGGTGAGCCATTGATGATGGTCACTTATTGAGTTCGCAAAACTCACCCAAAATTTGCAAATATTTTTCAGGCTCAGAAGAATACCCCGTTAGGCAAATAGGAGTATACCTACAGCATACAAGTAAGGGATAGAGGTCGGGATCAGTTCACATCTGCATTGTACTTTTTCCTTTTTGTATTGAATTGTATAATTTTTGCAATTTTTGTATCAAATAATGTATTTAAAAACTTTTGCACAACGTGTATACAAATGTATTTATGTTGTAATGTAAAGACGTTATGACTAAAGTGTTTTGTAATTGTAATGGGCCCGAGTGGAAAGTGAATTTTCGATGAGTTGTGTATTGATTGTTTTGTTATGATTGAAAAATTTTATGAAATAAAGTGGGCCCGAATTGATTATCGATTTTTGCATATTATGTTTGATGTTTCAAAAAAAATGTTATACTGAGTCTTGACTGATTGAATGTTCTAGCACGCCACCCCCGCAGGGCACGGACTCAGATATCCCTTAGGATGTCAAGCACGTGTCTCTAAGAAGAGGGTGTTACATCCGTTAACTAAAGGCTTACCGCCCAAAGCATTTATTGGTCATATTGAACAAATGGGCCTTATAGAAAAGTTATTGTTAGCATAGCATTCTAACATGTATACATACATATAAGTGTTTTGCTCGAATTCTTACGACACTTGTGAATTCAATTACAAGCATTTTTCTCTCCAGTATTGGATTTGCTAGCTCTTATGTCGATTCCTCTTGTTCATTTATGAAAAACCGAAGGGGGTTAATAGTTTCGCAAACTTTCCGATTTGTTCCTAGCAAACAAATAAAATCAAGAAAATTAAAAGAACCAAAAATAAATCAACACCAGAAATTTGGTATCGCAGTTCGGCACACCTTGCCTACGTCTACGGGGCCCTCACCCAGCTTAATCACTTTCACCAAAGTACAATAGTTTTACCCAAGGCTTTACTGAGCCGACACCACTCAACCCTTAGCACTATCTCTTAACCTCACTTTCCGTGAAAGAATTCACACCCAATAGTA
>JAOSBK010071668.1:0-13361 GCA_027568895.1 Erythroxylum shatona
CATAACTTTTTATATGGTTGTGCAATTGAGATGATTTTTAGCTTGAATTAAACTTGAGGTGTTTGGCTACATTTCTTATGAAGGAGGTGCTGTTCAAATTTGAAGAGTTCTAAATTTTGACTTGAAAGTGGCAATGTGTGTAGGTATGAATAGTGCCATTTTTGTGACACTAACATGGAAATTGTGATCTGCAACTTTAGGAATTTTTCTAGGTTGATTGAGGCTGATTTTGCTAAGTTGGTCTCCATGAAAGTTATAGCTCTACTTGAGAGCTTTCTATCACCATAAAATGTGTCATTTTTCGACGTTGGAGTTGATAGTTATGAGTGATTGAAATTTGGGTATGGCTTAGGATGCAATTATAGGGGCAGAAACTTTGATTGAGATTTTTGACCTTTTTAGAGGTTGAATTTGCTTCTAAGTTCGTCATGAGAATTGTAGAATATGTTCTGATATTTTCATTGATATAAAGCATGAAATTTTTGGCCAATGGGATAAGAAGTTATGATTTTTAGAAGATTGTGTTACTGTTTAGGATCACACTTATTTGGACAGTAACTTTGGTTGGGATTTTGACATCGTTAGAGGTAAAATTGGTTTTTGAGTCTTTCATGTAACTTGTAGGGCTTTCTGTGAGCTTTCCATTGATACCTAATTTGTCAATTTTGGACACTTGTGTGAAAAGTTATGGATTGGGAAAGAAGAGAGGGAAAATAGGTGAAAAAGGAAAAAAAAAAAGGGTGAAGTCCTCGCAGCGTCGCAAGTGCGACGACGTCGCCCTCGCGAGTTGGTCGCGCTCGCGATCGCAACCAGCAGCCCGGGCCTACCCGATCCAACGCGGGCCGACCCGAACCGGCCCAACCCGAACCCTCTTTCATTCTTTTGTGTATAACTTTTTCATCGGACCTCCTATTGACTTGATTTTTGAAGCGTCGGACTCCTAAGACATTAGCCTACCTCTCCATGAGAATTTGTGATTTTTTTGAGATAAAAATTGAAATTTATGGATTGAATCAAAGTAAGAGGATCGATCGAATTGACTATTTTTCGAGACTTACTTCAGTGTTTTAGCAATAATTGGACTTATAGAGATCCAAATTGAGTAATTTTGGTGTCTAGGAATTCCTAAGACAGGGGAACTTTTTTATTAAAGAGAGGTTGCCTAGGTTATCTGATGTTACACTCATAAACTATTTCAAATTCTATGCACTCATAAACTATTTCAAATTACTATTTTACCCTTCCCATCGGTGATGGGATGTTACATTCAAGGCCGTTTGGAGCTCAAAATCGGCATCAGAATTAGAGATGGAACCGAATCAGGTATTTCACATTACCTTCATTTTTAATTTTTTCATATTTGATCCTGGGTACGTAATTAGGTCTATGCTACGTATTACACGTGATATCAGAGCAGTTGCGTGGCCGGATTGTCCAAAACGAAGGTTTTCAGCTTTTCATCTCATTTGGTTTTCCTTGATTTTTAATTCGTTTTTCAGTTTTTTACGTATATAATTTTGTAAAAGTAGTATACATAAGGCTAGCTACGAAAAATGGGTTGAAAACAGGCCGAATAGAGCAAAAAATGGATTTGCAAGATGCCAAAAATCATCATCGGTGTCGAAGGGCCAAAAATAGTTGGGCGAGTGCACGACACATGCGTTCGTCGCATGCTCGACACGCAACCATCACCGCATGATGTGCGTGTTACGTTGTGGTTGGTGTATGCAACGCACGCGCTAGCCCTACGTGTGCTCTCCGCTCTATTGTAGCAACGTTGGGCGCGTGTCACACACATGCCCAACCGTTTTCGGCCCTCCTACGCCGATGATGATTTTTGGCGTCCCGAAATTCATTTTTCATTCTGTTCGGCCAAATTTTTACCCATTTTTCATAGCTAGCCTTATGTATACTATTTTTACATAATATTATATGTAAAAAACTGAAAAATGAATAAATTTCAAGGAAAAACAAATGTGATGAAAGCTAAAAAACTTTTGTTTCCAGCAATTCGGTCACATAACCGCTCTGATACTACGTGTAATACGTAATATAGACCTAATTACATACTCAGGATCAAGCATGAAAGGATTAAAAACAAAGGTAATGCGAAATACCTTATTCGATTATATCTCAGATTTCGATGTCGATTCTGAGCTCCAAACGACCTCGAATCACCTGGGACCTTTATGGAAAGTGCTTTCGTACACGTGATTTAGGCCTATCTACAATTTCCTCAATACAAAATCACTCCTAATGGGTCAAAGTTTCCTTATGCTTTCGATTGATATCAGAAACTGCAGGAGACCTTAACCTTTATATAGATTTCATATCGGGCTTTCCATCACAAGGGACTCATTTTTTACCCGGACTTCGACCTATTAATCTAGATCATTTATTGGGCCACTTTATTATCTTTATTTAGATCAAATTACGTAACTCAACTGATAATTTATTTAAAAACCAAAAAATGCAATTAATAATTCTCCAACTTTATAGGAATGGACAAAATTGTCCAACATAAGGTTGATATGAAATGCGAGAAATGCAATAAGAAGACCAAGAAAGTACTATGCAAAATTCCTTATGAGTCTCTTTTTCTTTTTTAATCTCCAATTGCGTCTAAATTCAGTACGAACACTAAGATGGATCAAGTAACATAGTTTTATTCATCTGGGATACTTGATTTGTGAATAAGAGAAATTGAGAATTAGGACTACAATGAAAAGAACAACGCGGTGATTATTACTGTGGTCTGCTGCATTCCGGAGAAGATTAAGCAAAAGATATTCTACAAAGGAGGTGATATAATTACGGGAATTGAGATCCTGAAGCCACCGAAAAACCTAAACAGACTCCAAAACTGGCTGAACCAGCTATTATGAAGCCACCGAAATAACCTAAACCGGCTCCGAAACCACCACCGTCAAAGCCTCATCCAGCTCCGTCGACCCTACCTTCAAAACCACCACCGCCAAAGACTCAACCAGCTCCGCCAACCCCGCCTCCTCCTGGACTGGTTTTGGCCTACCCACCAAGGGATTGTTGTAGAGAAAGTTATGAGGGTTATGGGTGGGGACCATGTTATCAGGGCCACGGTAGGCGCCACCACCATGTTATGACTCTTATTACGGTAGCTATGAAAAGGAAATTAGTGATATTAAATCCATGTTTCAACAACTCATGCAGAAGATGGATAAGGAAGAGTTGGAAACGTCCGTGAAGAGTGTGGGAGAAGGAGGACAGTGCGGGACTAATGAGGACCAAAAAAACTGAATTCCTGACGTTCGATGGCACGGGGGTGAGAAGCTAAAGCTATCGCTGCGAACAATTTTTTTACGATGGATCAAACACCAGATGATATGATGATAAGGCTCGCCTCTCTTCATGTGGATGTCGCACTAGAATGGTATCAGCTGACGATAAATCGGAAGAAGATAAATGAGATGAAGTGGGAAGAATTCACCACCCTCTTAAGACAACTGTTCGATGAGAACATTTTTGAAGACCCCATAGGATATTTAAAGGAACTACGGTAGGAAGGCTCAGTACTGGATTATTGCGCCTTAATTGACAAGTATTCAAATAAACTTACTCTACCTAAAGAATATTTGGTCGTGTTTTTCTTAAAGGGGCTTAAGCCGGAGCTGGGACTGACGGTAAAGATGATGGATTCGCAAACCCTACATCAAGCTTATACATAGGCACGCAAACATGAAGTGATCATGGCAGCCAGTGTTCCAATCTACTTCGAAAAAGGTGGCAAGGCGGGCGGCACTGTTGGACGGGGATCAACCCCTTACAAGGGAGCCAATCATACAACCCCTTTATTAAAATAGTATACGAAGGCGGGACTGTTTCCCACTCTAGGAAACCAAGGTAGCTGGAACATTACTTACAGAGGCCCTCATAACAGTAGGATGATACCAGCAAGGAGTTTGATGAAAAAAGAGCAAAGGGATTGTGTTTTTGTTGTGATGAGAGATACTCCCCGGGACATCGTTGCAGGAGAAACAGTTTTAACTATACATGGTGGAAGGCAAGGAGCAGGAGGAAGAGGAAGTGGGAAGTGACGAACTGTAGGATGGAGATCCCCTCAATCCTAACATTTCACTAGAGGCCATATAGGGCTTAAAGGATCAGAGGAACTACAAACAACTCAGGGTCGTGGGAAGTCCCCGAAGAAGACCCCTACACATACTAGTGGACAGTGGAAAAACCCCCAACTTTCTGGACGAAAAGGTGATACGGAAGGAGAAGGTGGAGGTAAGTGACATTGATCCAGTAAGTATTACCGTGGGAGGAGGATTGAAATTAGAATGCAAGCATGTGTCCCGAAACTTCATGTGGAAAAATGCAAGGACACGGTTTGCTACTGAAGCATTAATCATTAAGTTAGGAGGCTATGATATGGTACTGGGAGTGCAGTGGCTGGCTACATTGGACGATGTACTGTGCAACTTCAAGAGGCGCGCCATGGAATTCCAATGGGAAGGCAAGGTCGTGAAGTTAATGGGACAACCAGAAACATAGGCCAGAGAAGTATTGGGCAAGAGCTTCCATAAGATGATCAAAAACTCTAACCAAGGTGCTCTATTTATGTTGCGTCTCACAGACCCTATCGAATTTCAGATGCAACATTTAGAAATTAAAGATGATGTTCAACAAGAGATGAGTTAGAAGGGCTGCTAGCTGAATATAGGGGGATCTTCTTAGAGTCGAAAAGATTGCCACCAAGACAAGCACATGATCATGCAACACATCTCAAGCTAGGAGTGGAGACTATCAACATAAACCCATATCCTTACTCAGGATAGCAGAAGGACGTGGTAGAAAAAGTGGTCCAAGAGCTGTCAGAGCAAGGCTTCATACGGAAGAGTGTTAGCCCGTATGCATCTCCAGTGATTCTAGTGAGGAAGAAATACCACTTCTGGAGGATATGCATAGATTACCTAGAATTAAACAAACATACAATCAAGAGTAAGTTTTCGATTTCACTAATAGAAGAGCTGCTGGAAGAGCTGAAGGGGTCTAGCTGGTACTCAAAGTTGGATTTGCAGTCAGGATATCAACAAATACGGATGAAGGAAGAAAACATACAAAAAACAACCTTCAAAACCCATGAAGAACAATTTGAGTTTCTGGTGATGTCGTTTGGCCTCACAAATGCGCCTCCACGTTTCAAAGCCTCATAAATGAACTATTTGAACCCTTCCTTTGGAAATTTTTACTTGTTTTTTTAATGATCTTCTCATTTATAGCACTGACCTCCAACAACATCTGAGGCATCTTTGATTGTTCCTAAAGGTCCTACAACAACAACAATTATTTATACGTGGAAGTAAATGTATATTCGGGGCAAGGCAGGTAGACTACCTAGGGCATTCAATTTCGGAGAAGGGTGTATCCACAAATAATAAGAAGATAGAGACCATCCAACAATGGCCACAACTGCTCACCCTGAAGGAGCTCTGAGGGTTTCTCGGGCTGACAGGGTACTACAGAAGATTCATTAAGCACTATGGAATCCTAGCGAAGCCCCTTAATGCCATGTTGAAGAAGCAAGAAGTGGGGAGTTCGGAGCGGAAGGAGCAACAACAAGAGGCATTTGAGCAACTGAAAGGAAAATTGATGGTAGTACCTGTACTAGCATTACCAGACTTCACTAAGCTATTTGTGATTGAAGTAGATGCGTGTGACAAGGGAATCGGAGCGGTTCTTCAATAAGAGAATTGTCCTATAGCTTATCTGAGCAAGGCATTAGCTCCTAAACATTAAGGGTTATCAATGTATAAAAAAGAATTCCTCGACACTATCAAGACCGGGAAGCATTGGCACCATTATCTGAATGGTCGATTTTTCGTGTACAAACGGATCACAAGAGTTTGAAATATCTCCTAGAGCAAAAGATTTCGACACCATTCCAACAAAACTGGCTTCCAAAGCTAATAGGGTACGACTTTGAGGTAACTTACATAAGTGGAAAAGAGAACATAACAGCAGACACACTATCCAGAGTCTCAAGCCTTCAATGACTCACAATGGCAGTTTCGCACATACAAGCAACCATGATGGATGAAATTCGAGAAGGATGGGCGAAGGACAAGACCATAAAAGATCTCATCAGAAGACTGGAAACATCCAACAACCCTACGGAGAATTATGAATGGAGGAGGGGAATGCTAAGATGGAAGGGAAGAATAGTGGTAAGCTGTGACTAGGATCTTCGGAAAAAAATAATATCCATGGCACACGACAGCCAACAAGGGGGACATTCGGGGGTGACAATTCATTGGAAACAAATGGCCAAGGACGTGAGGAATCATGTTAAGAATTGCACAACATGTCAAAGAAACAAATATGATCATACGACTTATCCAGGCTTACTACAGCCTCTACACGTGCCAGAGGGATGTTGGAAAGAAGTCAAGATGGACTTCATAGAAGGATTGCGACCTTCCCATGGGAAGTCTTCTATTTTCGTCGTCGTTGACAGATTCAGTAAATATGTGCATTTTATGGCAATCAAGCACCCTTACACAGCATAGGAGGTGGAGGTGTTTATGGACCACCTATCTAACCTACATGGGATGCCAGCATGAATAATTACTGATCAGGATCCACTCTTTTTGAGCAAGTTTTGGCGAGAGATGTCCAGGTTACAGAATGTGAAGTAGCAACTTTCCAAAGCCTATCATCCGCATACGGATGGGCAGTCGGAAGTGGTGTACAAAACATTAGAGACATATCTGAGGTGTTTTTGTTGTGACACGCCTCAGAAATGAACAAGCTAGTTAACCATGGCCGAATGGTGGTATAATATCACTCATCATTCGGCCATAAACACGACATCTTTCGAAGTCTTTTACGGTTATCCACCACCCTTGTATGTGACATATGTTGTAGGCAGATAAAAAATGCTCGGACTGGGAGTTTGAAGAAGGGCAATGGGTATATGTTAAATTGCAACCTTACAGGCAACAATCGCTGCACTGACAGACCAACTAGAAGTTAGCACCTCTACTTCAATTTAATCATGAGCATTGTTTTTTCACATAGACATTTGTACGTCATAAACAACAAAATTAAGTTAATTAAATCAACAAATCACTAATAGAATTAAATATTAAAGTTCTAAAAATTAATTACTCAATTTAAAATTTTAAAATTTTAGAGAAATAAATTAAAAAATTGAAAATTGAAAATTTGAGGAGGTTAGTTATCCTGTCCTGATACTAACTTATTATGATGCAAAAGTAAATCCTATTCAACAATAGGATTTACTTTCTTTGCCAGAAAATAGATAGTAGATTAGATCAACGAAGGAAAAACAACTGAGAAAGTTGACGAAAAGGATACCAACCATGACCGCACGATAATAGAAATTAGAAACTTTTATTAATTGAAAATTTGGCTCATAAGAAGCATTGAAAACTTTTAGCACATAATTAATAAAGGTACATAAATTTTAGCTGCCAAATCGAATTATGTGCTTCTTATGTACTTTTAGCATACAATTTTATTAATTAAGACTTTTTGTACGCCCTCAATACAAAACAACTATATTGTCTAGGTCACACGTTGCTTGCTTATTATCTTTCCTTAGAGCAGAATCTTACGTACTATATATTGTATAATAATTTAAAAACATCAAGAACCTGACTGGAATTGCCAACTAGCTAGATCATCATCGCATGACAAGGACAATGACTAGGCATGGTTTGTGCAACAATTATTAGTTCTAGTTCTGATGTCAAGCTTTACATGATTGTGCAGGCTGTAGGATTTTCTTCACAGATGACTTAACACTTCCGGCATCCACTGCCCCAACAGTCACACATTGGCCATCCATAGTAACCGCAATAAGGGTAATAACACGGTGGTGGTGGCCTAATGTAACCCTGATGACATGGTCCACCCCAATAACCCTTAGAACATTCACTACAACAATTCCTTGGAGCCGGTTCAGGTTTTGGATCTGGTTTAGGTTTTGGACTCGGCTCAGGTTTTGGATCTGGTTTAGGTTTTGAAGCCGGCGGAGGCGGAGGCAGAATGTCTATAATTATACAACCACCTTTGCAGAATATCTTTTTCTTAATCTTTTCCGGACAGCAACACACCACAGTGATAGTCACTGTATTGTTTTTTTCATCGTACACCTGATTTTCAATTTCTCTTGTTCACAAATCCAAAATTCCAGACAAACAAAACTCAGTTACTGTCTTCATCTTTACCTTTGTACTGAATTTAAACGCAATTGGTGATTAAAAAAAAGAGAGACTCACCAGGAATTTTGCATAGCACTTTCTTGATCTTCTTCTTATTTTTTTCGCATTTCAGATTAACCTTAACCACCATTGTTGTTACCTGTAAAACAGACCAAAACTTGCATGTAAACTAACACAACTCTTACAAAATCCAACATATCTCAGTTAAGGAAACAAAGTACTGCAATTAGCAGGAAAGAAACAGAGTTGGAAGATTCTGAAATATGGTACGGACATGTAAGAATAAGCATTGGGCAGAGTGTACATCAGTACATGTAGAAGTGAAAAAAAACAAATAACACTGGGCCACAAGTGCAAGTTAACAATCTTCTTAAAGAACATAAGCACATAATTCGATGGAAAAAACAAAATGGGTGTTTAGCAGATAAACGAACAGAGAAACATCATAAAAACTCCTCGTCAGTCATCACATAAACTCACATCCGGCATGGCTGTTATTTCGGAGAAACGTTGCCTACTCGGGAAAAGCTTGAAAGAAATACAAGTGTAACGGACGTGTTAATAACAAGAGCCTTATTGCCGACTCCTTGAGCCTGTCTAATTTGGTTTGCAGGTGCATTATTTGATCGACCCACTTCTGTAATATATAATAGTGAAGTCAAGTCAACGAACCTCACTATTTATGAGGATATGCCCTTTCCATTTATTTTTATAAAGCAGTTGTTTCTACAACTTACATACGTAATTTTAGTTACAAAAGACGGTAACCCTCCAAGACTCACTCTCCCCTTCTGTAATATAATATATGAACTCCAAAATAATTAGGATTTTCTCACTATCATTTTTAATATTTGTTACTAAATAGCAAAATTTAACATAATTATTAACTTTGTTTAATATCATATTAACTTTGTTTAAAGATTTTCTTGAAATTTTAATTTCGTATAAAACAAAGCAGTATTCATGTAGCATTTATTTAAAATAATTAAAAATCAAATGGAAAAACTCAATTTAAAAGTTGTTTAATAATTCAAAATTTTAAAAATATTTATATTTTAAAGTCAAATATAACATTTGATGTAAATATCCCAAACTCTTCAAACTCAAATTTAATTTCACGGTATTCCTCCTTCCACTATTTTCGATAGTTTTTTTTTCAAGTTAAATAAAAAATGTGTTCAATCAAAAGAGGTCGAAATTACAAAGAAGAGGATATACAACTCTTATGGTTAGAGTCTGTACAAAATATACAACTAACTTCTCAACTTTTCATAACTAATTACCAGTTATTACTATATACTCATTTGTTGCTTGAGTCCATCAGATAAATTTTGAAGATGGGGCGTTGACAGAATTGTCATCCAATAGCTTGAGATAAAACTCATTCCACCTTAATTTCTGGTAATTCTCTACTGTCCCAATGATCTTTGTGCTCCCCAATCTCCAAATGAAATTTACTGCCACGGCAAAACCAATCTTGAATGCTCTATGGCCGGTTTTATTGCACCATTTCAACGCATTGACCTAATTCAATCAGTATTTCCAGGCAAGATTTCTATCTTGTTGGTTAAAAATGGAGAGAAACTTACCCCATAGCTGTCTTGTACAAGAGCAACCAAAAAGGAGATGATCTAAAGACTCATCTTTTCCGCTGCACAAACTGTAGGATCTGTTTGATATTTCTTAGAATCTTGGTAAGGAATTTAAGATTGCTCCAATTGAAGTTGTATCATTAGCACAGAACAGGAGCAAATCATCTACTTGAGTGATATTAAGTACTCTGCATCGGTGATGATACTTGAAGTTTCTGCTTTCAGCAATGCATAGTTGAGTTATTCTCTTGTGCACTTCCATACTAATTGCAAGCCCAACGAGTGGCGTTCATCTAGGTCACTCTCTTTATATCAACCACAATCCAGAATCGATGCTTGTGAAAAATTAAAAGTAAGGCTTAAGAATTATTGCGTGTAAATGATATTTATTTGGTGAACGCTCAAAAAAAATTATGGCTGCAAATTTTATCTTTATAAAGAAAAAATATGAAGAGATCAAGGAATTATGGCAATTAAGCTCTGCCTGGTACGGTTTAGTTCTATAGCAAAATTTTAATTCAAATTTTTAAAAAATCATGAAATTAGAAATAATTAATTGATAAGTTAATTAATAATTTTACCTTTATTTTTTCATGATATAGAACTATTTTTTTAATGAAAATTTATAGTTTCTATTTTTTAAATCTTAGATATCAAATTTTAATTTATAGGTCAAATTTTTCCTTTCTTTTTAAAATGAAATCAAAATATAAATATATTAAGAGTGTGTTCATAACTCACAATTTTATTATTGGTATCACTCTTTATTCTAGTCTTTCCCATTCAATATAATATTAATAGAAATTTGTTTCGCTATCATTTATAACAGAACTATGTTAAAAATTTTAAAATAATTAATTTTAATTAGAAATTAGTTAATAAACTTTTTATAAATTTATTAAAATTTCACCTCTTCTTTTTAAACGTAAATTATGATACTTACTTTTCTAATAAAATTTCACAATTTTTGTATATATATTTTTATTTTTAATATATATGAATACATATATATTTATTTATATATTGAAGTTAGCTATTAAAAGTATTGTCTTTTAGTCATGGATAACGCTTTTCAAATATTGCGTATAACGAGGCTTTGGTTGTATTATTGTTTTGTTGTTGTTTTAGGTTGGAGAGTAGTTGAAAAGAAAGACTTTATAAGCTATCTTCTCACAGATTGTAGGTGTAACTCAATATCATTTTAAGAATTTTATGTATATTTTAAACATAATTAAATTGAGTGCAACAATTACTAGTTCAGTATGAAGAGGAAGTCATTCTGGCAGTTGGTCGGACTAGATCCCAACTCCTACTAATTTAAAGTTCGAGCACTTCTAATTATGTCTCAATTTTTTTTCCATAAAATGATATTATTTTATGGTTAATTATAAATTTTTATTTTATTTCACTAATTCAATAAAATGATGCTATTATATTAATCTAATAAAATAATATTTTTTATTAATCATATTAAATTATTTTTAAATTTAAATTTAATTCAAAATTCTATAATTAATTTCAATTTAATGGAGACAAATTTAAAATTTAACTATAATTTTATAATTAAAATTAATTATAAAAGAGAGAATGTTGAGACGTTTATTTATCTAATAGAGAAAGTACACCAGCATGTATGATTTGTTCAGCAACTACTAGTTCTAGTTCAGTTGTCAAGCTTTACATGATTGCGCAGGCTGTGAGATTTTCTTCACAGATTTAATCAGAGCATTTACTCACGTAAACTCTCAGGCATCCACTGCCCCAGCTGTCATACACTGGCCTTCCATAGCTACCGTAATAAGAGTCATAACACGGTGGTGGCGGCCTATTGTGGCCCTGATAACATGGTCCCCACCCATAAACCTCGTAGAATTATTTACAACAATCCCTTGGTGGGTAGGCCGAAACCAGTTTAGAAGGAGGCAAGGTTGGCGGTGGTGGTTTTGGAGCCGGTTTAGGTTGTTCCGATGGCTTCACAATAACCGGTTCAGGCAGTTTTGGAGTCAGGTTAGGTTTTCTTGGTGGCTTCAGGATCTCAATTCCCATAATTATATCACCACCTTTGCAACATATCTTTTGCTTAATCTTCTCCGGAATGCAGCACACCACAATAATAATTACTGCATTGGTCTTTTCATTGTACACCTAATTCTCAATTTCTCTTGTTCACAAATCAAGTATCGCAACGAATAAAACTAAGTTACTGTATCCATCTTTGTGTTCGTATTGAATTTAGACGCAATTGGAGATTGAAAAAGAAAAAGAGACACACGAGGAATTTTGCACAGTACTTTCTTGATCTTCTTGTTGCATTTCTCGCATGTCATATCAACCTTATGTTGGACAATTTTGTCCATTCTCATAAAGTTAGACAACTATTAATTGCATTTTTTAGTTTTTAAATAAATTATCGGTTGAGTTATGTAATTTGATCCAAATAAAGACAATAAATGATCTAGATTAATAGGTCAAATTCTGGGTAGAAAATGGGTCCCTCTCTGTCTAAACTTGATCCATATCGGCCTTGTGATAGGAAGCCCGATATGGAAGCTATATAAATGTTAAGGTCTCCTGCAGTTGCTGATATCAATCAAAAGCATAAGGAAACTCTGACCCATTAGGAATAATTTTGTATTGAGGAAACTGTAGATAGGCCTAAACCACGTGTCCAGAAGCACTTTCCGTAAAGGCCATGGGTGATTCGAGGTCGTTTGGAACTCGGAATCGATATCGGAATCAAAGATAGAACCGAATCAGGTATTCCGCATTACCTTCGTTTTTAATCCTTTCATGCTTCATCCTGGGTACGTAATTAGGTCTGTGTTACGTATTACACGTGGTATCAAAGCGGTTACGTGATCGGGTTGTCGGAAACGAAGGTTTTTCAGTTTTTCATCTCATTTGGTTTTCTTTGATTTTTGATTCGTCTTTTAGTTTTTTTTACGTATATAATTACGTAAAAGTAGTATACATAAGACTAGCTATAAAAAATAGGTCGAAAACAGGCCAAACGGAGCGAAAAATTGACTTCTGGAATGTTAAAAATCATCATCGGCGTCGGAGTGACGTTGCTACAATAGCGCGGAGAGATTGTCGAGGGTTGGCGTGTACAACGGCAACACGTTGCACCACGTAGCGACGGATGCATGTCGTGGGTGGGACATACGCGAGACTCGCGCCCCACTCACCACCAGGCACGGGACTGTGGGTGCGTGCAAGGCACGCACCTATCCAGACACCATCCATGTTGCGCTCACGTGGCAAGCAGGATGTCCGACACATGTCGACGCGTGTAAGGCATGTGCCGTATAGTACACGCGTTTCTACTCGTGGAGGTGCGTGACGCTCACACGCTAGACATATTTGGCACGTGTCTCAAGTCTCATATTCGATGTTCGAGATTGCATGATAGTCGATCGAAAAAGGCACTAGGACATTCTGAAGCCATTTTTGAGTGAATTTTCATGCAACGAACTTATCATAAGAGAGATACATGAGGTTCACGTGTCTCGGGTGGTTGATTCAGTATCCAGTGATACAC
>JAOSBK010071836.1:0-14642 GCA_027568895.1 Erythroxylum shatona
AGGTGAGCAAGAGTTCACACAATCATCTACCTTAGCCATGGTACAATCACTGATGTGTCTAAGCCACCGCTATATGCCAAAACCACCTTATTTAATTTTCCACGCAACCCTCCACTGATTGCAGCCCCAGACACGTGTGCTTCTTTATCACTAGACAGAACAGCTTGAACAACTGCAATGCAAGATAATATTTATCAGGAATCACTACAGATTTCACCAACGCATATGCCAAATCAATCAACAAAAAAGGCCAGAAATACACCCACATCAAAACATGGTATGAGGTGAAGTTCCACATAACAGTTCAGCTAAAATTCCTTCTTTTTGTCTCTCTTCTTTTTTAATACTCTTTTGTTACAAAGCAAATAACAACTTCTGTTACATTAAGGGTCATTTGAGTTTTGCAAGAATCCATAATGGGAGTCAACACGAAGGGTAGGAATAATAGCAGAAGTCCTCACCTTGACTTTTTCCGACTTTAATAACTTTACTATTTGGAGTATCAAGTGCTCGGCCATGGAATTCACTGGCATTTTTGCCGAGCTGTCACTCAAAATTAATACAATTCCATCAAGAAAATGCCAACCAACAGACTGAACCAAAAAAAGAAAAAAAAAACAAAATAAACAGAAATATAAAACAAATACCTCATGGACCAAAAATGGAAATGACTTCCTAGTCAAACATCTTCTGTGAGATGAATCTGCAACTAAAACTCAACGTTATATGAACACGTAAAAAAAGAAGAACAAAGAAAAGTGACGCAGAGAAGCAAAAAAGAGGGGTAACCATCAAAGACGAGGGCTTTAGATGAAAATGCACAGCTTGCTTTCAAATGCGCCATGTCCTTCTTATAAGGTGAGCAGCCCAAAGCGTTTCTTTTTTAATAAAAACAACACGAAGTCGTTTTTTCACTATCTTTCACTCTTTTGTGTTCCTTTTCAGCCTCCCTCTACCTTCACCGCTTTGTGCTTGCTCCTTCCTCTTTAAAAAAATGTTAACAATGGAAACAACGAAGGTTCTTAGCAAAGTTTTTTCCATCTCTTTTAAAAGTTGAAGGTCTAGGTAGTCAGGTTAAGATTCTTACCTGACTACCTAAACCATTTGCTGAAAACGCATAGAGGGTTACCTTTGATTTGCTGAAAACGCATAGAGGAAGATCGCCTTGTTGATCGCTCTGAACCCTAAACGAATACTCCTTTTGCAAAACACAATGTATTTTGAAGATTGTTTTGATAATCGATTCGTAATCTTAATTCGATGACCTGAATCCAAATGAAACAAACGATTCAACAAAAAAAGATCAGAAGAGAAAAACCAATCAAAATCTCACCATTTAACAATTTTTTCTCAAGAAATGATAATTCAGATGAGGGAAAGTTGCGATTAAACATAGAAGAAAAGATCACAAGAAAACGAACTGAAAAAAAAAAAAGAAAGTAACTTTGAGCTAATTACAAAGCAAGGGATAGAAAGAGAAGATGAAAAGAAAACGAACTGAAAAAAAAAAAGAAAGTAACTTTGAACTGGAAGAGAGAATTACAAAGCAAGGGATAGAAAGAGAAGATCAAAGGACTTGACTTGATTGAGATATAGGAGAAAACAAATGAAAATGTAAAAAACACTAGTACGTGTTACCTGTTTACGTTGTTCCCAGAGTTCTTACTTCTTACTTATATCAACTACCCCACTCTCACACACATAACCGGCGATCGACGACCAGGCGACGGTACACAGCCGTAGGGCTAAAATAATAAACCCTAGCCAGGCGCACTCAACAGGGTTTAGGCAAATGGCAAATGGCAAATGGCAAACGGATTTGAGGCTTCATATTAAAAGGGTTGGGCCTGAGCCATAAACCTCAAAAAAATTTTGAAAAATGAAGATTAAATTTAATTTAAATTTCAAAAAATAAATTAAATATAACAAAAAAAATTATAAAATTAATAAATATACTTAAATTGAATATACTTTATAATCAAATTTAACCTCAAGATGAAATTTGAATTAAATTTTAAATATAATTTGATCGAATAAAACTTTTTAAATATGTTTAAAGTTTGATTAAATATCCTAAATACTTAAATGTATAATATAAAAGTTACACACAAAACATTTAGAAGTATGAACAATTATGATCCATCCATGTTCAATCTTCTCATTTTTTCAGGTTAAAGATAATAGATTCAACAATGCAAAATGTAAGAGTTTCAAGCATGTGAATGATCAACTTGAACTAAACTCAAAAAACCTATATTTATATATATAATTTCGGGTCGGATTTAAATTGAATGTTTAGCATGAAAACATAGAATTCAATCAACTTGGACCTTTTGGATATGCCTGAATTCGAGTTACAATAGGGGTAACTATTCAAACCCGATCTAACTTGAGGTCATCGAAGTTACAATAGGCGTAACCATTCAAACCCGATCAAGCTTGAGGTCATCAAAGTTACGATAGGGGTAACTATGACCCAATGTTCAAACATTGTCTTCACTTTTGCTCAAAAATACGAATTCATAAATGCAAAATGAATTGCCTGAAATTGTACTTGGAAGACATAAATTCAAGTATGAGTAGAAAATTAACATTCTACTCCGTGGATAGGAAAAACTCTCTTCCTTTGTTCTTTCATACATAGATTACAAAATGTTTGAATGTTACAATATCCATATTACCTAGGAGGTTCAGAGAAATCAGTATAAAGGCTAATTGGGAAGAAAAGCAAAATCCACAATAACATTGAACAAGCTTTTATCATAGGCAGTATTCAGACGGTTGAGCTCGATCCAAATGAATTGACAATGCTGCTAACTCTGTTTGCAAAAGTTCTGGATGTGATCTTTTTACCAGGGACATGAAACGGGTTAGAAACCGCATCCACATATGCAGCATGGAAACTCCGGAAAAACTGCATTGTAATTCCACCAAAAGAACGATTCAGGCAAAAACAATGAACACATTTTCTTTTGCACGAAACAAGCCCAACGGAAATAGTCTTTGTGATCAGTATTACAGAAGAACAAACTAATTCACGAAACAAACGACCTATCGCTCCCTTTGTTCCATTTATTTCTAACTAGATCACGAATTCAAGATCCTCACCGAAATATACCACAGGATAAGCAATACTAGAAAAACAAATATTTGCTGGTATAAAGTATTTGTGATAATGAACAAATTCTTTACCCTAATTTGTTATCTATAATGGAAAGGAACATTATTCGATTAGTCGTCACCCTTTCGCAGGAAACAGAGAGATGAATGGAAACAGAGAGATGAATTGATATCTTAGAACCACATGCATCTAAAGCGCCTTTTACTAAAATCAATGTAGTTGTATGTAAACCTAGAGCATTAGAAAAAATAGGAAACAAAATTAACCAAAAGATCTCAAAAGAAAAAAGAACAGACTCCTTGTTATGCAATGCCCCTGTATCTCCTTTTGACATGAAGTTGTAAGTTTTAATGTCATATGTAACGAATACTATAAATTTGTAACACATTAGCGTAACGATCACTAAGAAGCACTCGGTTACACTTTCATTCCCGACTGCTGCATTTCATCTTTAATAGCGGGAGTTTGGACATCTATATACTTTCCTTGTATGCAAACTACATTAGGCTTCAAATTAACTAGTCATCCTATTTTCCGGATCAATAACTCCAGACAGACACCTTTCCAACTTAAATTCAAGTTTTCTTCCAGAAATTAAACCATCCAAGATTAGGAATAAAATCTAGCGTCTTACATCAATTCCATGGCAAATTTAGGCAAAAAGAATACAGACATAGCATCAAGAAATATCTTTGAATGGACTAAAAAAACACAAAACAGTCAGTCGAAAACCATTCCTGTATAGACCATTCACAATTACAGCAAAGATAAACAACCTCAACACAGCAATATTACTCACATTCCGCACGTCCGCGTCTTTAACATCTAAATCGGTGGTTACCAAGATAAATTTCACCTTGGTGTTAGTCAAATAGCCATACCTGAAACAGAAGAACATCATCATAGTCATCGTCACGCCCCTTTTCAAACAAATGACATGAAATTAAAGAAATTTCATTACACTTTATAATTCTCAGTCGGATAAAGCAAACCAAGAAACGTCTCGTTCAGCATAGGCCCTGATTTCTTGGGATTATTCACTGTCGCATGATCAAATTCACAATAAAGATCTAAACTTCGAACAAAAAAAAAATCTTCAAAACTTAAAATCAAAAACCGATACCTAAACAACATATTAACTGCTCTACTTTTCTCAAGATTTAAACAAATCTGTAGTCGAAAAAAAAATAAATTGCAAGCGAACCCATTCATAATTTCGAAGCATACCTCGCTCGTCGACGACATCGAGAGAGCAATGGACGATGTGGTGGAGCTTTAGAGCATCGTCGGCCTCTGTGAAGCTTTGAATGTACAGCGGATTGTTCTATGAAATCATCATCGCGAAAAGCAATCAACAGGATCAGATTATTTCAGTTTTGACAAAAGAACGGTGGTGATTAGAGGAGGCTCACCTGGTGGCCAACGACGGCAACGCACACGATCATCTTCTCTCCGGTGGATCTAATCAACTGCAACTATAAAGTACCAACTACAGCTTCCTTATTCTCTAGTTCCTGTCAATTCTCAATGCGACGTCGTTTAAGTTAGTAAATAAATTAAATATTTTTTTGTTAAGCAATTTTTTATAAATAATAAATTATGATTATTTATCATATTTTATTAAAACTTAAAATTTTGATTAAAAAGAAGGTTTTTATACTCTTATGTTTTAAGGATTTATTTTATATTAATTATATTTAAATTTATGTATATTTTAGTTTTTTAATACTAAAATAGAGGTTTTTTTTCCTAATAAACTATAGGTTTATTATAATGCAATAAAATTAATATAATTAAAGTTGCTTAATGGAACAAATAAAATATTTTTATTTTTTAATATAACTTAAATAAATAACAATTTAAAAACTTTTGTAATTATATATTTTGTATGAAAATATTATATAAAATATCAAATTGAGTTGGAAAATTTTTCTTTCCTTATATTTAGAGTCCAGATTGGTTAAGATTAAGCTTAGTAAACTACATTTGATTCAACACAATTTAAAGTTAATAAATTAGGGTCAGTTTTGGCTCGAGTAGTGGTCCAATTGGGCCACATGTTGAGGTCGGGTAAGTCACGACCCGACCTGTGACCCTACCATTATTTCAAAAACAACTCTATTTTTGACTTTTTCCTTTAAAAAAAAAAACGATGGGCCGAGTCATTTTTGACGTTCTACAACCCATTGACAAGTCTAGCCAAGTCCAAACTCAAATCCAAACCCGATTAAACCATCAATTAGAGATATTAATAAGTCAGGTCAGGTAAACCCACCTAAGCTTGAGGTTGGCGTGGCCTAAGCCCATAACACATAGCCTAAGCCCAAGTTCAATAAGCTTGAGCGGCTTGTAATTTGATCAAACTCGAACAAAAGCTCCTTTTTTAATCAAAATTCACAAAATGATGTGATTTTATGTTGTTAAAAGTTTAGGCTCCAGGTCAGGCAATTCAAACCTAAGTCCTTTTCGAAGCCCAATCAAACCTATGTAGCACGGACACGGCAAAATGGAGCCATGTCAGTGTGTCGGACACCTGCTGACACACGGTGGACACAGCTTGGACATGTCTGGAGATCGCTCGGACATTGCTTAATGGAATATATGCTCCATGTTTTTTGAGGGGGCTTATAAAATATCAAATATGTATGAACTATCAAGATGTTGGAAGTCTTGAAACATATCAATCAATATATATCATATTATAAATTTTGAATTTTTTCTTAATTATAAATTTTATAATTTATATATATGCCGTGTCCGTGTCTACCAAATTTTAGAAGTTGGTGTGTCCCCGTGTCCGAGTTTCTTAGAATCAAACTAAATTGAACCTGTTGATTTCGAGTCGGGTGAGATAAGACCAAACTTATTTGTGAAGCCTATCAGGAGCACTTCTTGAAATATGTGCTAAATTCTCTCGAAGGAGATGGGATCCTCTATCCAATATTACCCTGTCTTATTCTGTCCCATGGAATCTCAGCCATTTATTTCGCGGGACCCACGTGGGACCTACGCGGGACCTACGCAAATAAATGGCTGAAATTCATTAGACAGAATAAGACAGGGTAATATTGGACAGGAGATCTGGACTCCTCTTGAAGAGACAACTAGAACTCATCATCCCTTATTACATTTTAGGATATTTGTTCGAAGTATCAAACATACCAAGATCATCTAGTCCAAGAATCTCAGAAACTCCAAAACCCCATCAATGAAGATGGACGTTTCATACCAATGGGGATCAGCTTTCTACATTCAACTTTACATGAATCCTCCGTCACTTTCTTCAATCTCAACCTTGTTCAGTTTCAACATATGTTCTAATGCATATAAATAAACAAAATATATGGATATTATTAAGCATAAATCACCAAAATCCTTATTGAATTTGGGATTCAAAACCTATAACAAGTTACAAGTTCAATACAAAATTTTCATACTCTGTTGTTCTTGATAATGTTCTTCCTATTTAAACAAAATGTTAACAATGGAGACAACGAAGATTCTTAGCAAAGTTTTTCCCATCAAAATCTCACCATTTAACAATTTTTTTTCAAGAAAAAAGAATAAATGATAATTCAGATGAGGGAAAATTGCGATTAAACATAGAAGAAAAGATCACAAGAAAACGAACCGAAAAAAAAAAAGTAACTTTTAGCTAACTAAAAAACTAAAGAGAGAAATGCAAGGGATGGAAAGAGAAGACCAAAGGACTTGACTTGATTGAGATATAGGAGAAAACAAAAGAAAATGTTAAAACAATAGTATGTGTTACCTGTTTACGTTGTTCGCAGAGTTCTTACTTCTTACTTATATCCACTACCCCACTCTCACACACATAACCGGCGATCAACGACCAAGCGACAGTACACAGACGTAGCGCTAAAATAATAAACCCTAGCCAGGCGCACTCAAGAGGATTTAGTCAAATGGCAAATGGATTTGAGGTTTCATATCAAAAGGTCAGAAGAGAAAAAGAAAAAGAAAATGTAAAAACACTAGTATGTGTTCTTAGTTCTTATTTGTATCAACCACCCCACTCTCACACACGTAATCGGCGATCAGGCGACCGGCGATCGGCGAACAGGTGACGGTACACAGACGTAGGGCTAAAATAATAAACCCTAGCCAGGCACACTCAAGAGGATTTAGTCAAATGGCAAATGGATTTCAGATTAGCCATACCAGTTTCGACAAAAGAGATCGTTTGAAGAAGGGGTAGAGTAGTTCATGAAACTGGAATCAAAACTGACCTGAGTCGTGATCTACCTCGTTGGACTGTCACCGGAGAGCTAAGCCCTCAAAGAGTTCCCTCCCACCTCCGGAAATGAAGCAAATTCTTAGAGATACTTAAAAAGCCCTAATCTCTAAAAGATGACTGAGAGGGAGTTGATTACCAGAGAAGAATAGCCAGTTGAGCGCAGAACGGAGAAGAGGCTGTTCCTTGGAGCCACCGCAAACATCGCCTCCAGAGCATCAGAGCATTGTCTGGTATTATCCTAAAGTTAGATATTCGTTGAACGTCGTCGTTTATTGCAATTCTCTTGTGTTCTCCCGCACGTGAGAAAGACTCTTCCTTATGTAAATTTTTCTGATTTTAATAAAATTTTTTTAAAGAAAGAGTCATAAACCTCAAGAAAAAATTCAGAAAATAAAGATTAAATTCAATTTAAATTTCGAAAATTTTCGATTAAATTCATTATCTTTTGTTTATTAGAATTAAATATAACAAAACATTTTATAAAACTCAATGTAAAATTAATAAATAAACTTAAATTGAATATACTTTATAATCAAATTTAAGCTTAAAATAAACTTCAAATTAAATTTAAAATATAATTTAATTAAAAAAGACTTTTTAAATATATTTAAAGTTAGAGTAAATATTCTAAATACTTAAATGTATAATATTTAAGTTACACACAAAACATGTGAAAGTATGAGCAACTATGATCTATGCTCAATCTTTTACCTATCTCATTTTAAGCACAGATCACCAAAATCCTTATTGAATTTGGGATTCAAAACCTATAACAAATTACAAATTCAATACAAAATTTTCATACTCTGTTGTTCTTGATAATGTTCTTCCTATTTAAACAAAATTTTAAAAAAGGAGACAACTAAGATTCTTAGCAAAGCTTTTTCCCATCTCTTAAAAAAAAAGCTTGGAAAGAAACTCAAGAAGTTGAATGAAGATCTGATTGGAGTGTTTAAAAGAAAGAAATCAAGAAAATTAAGTCAAAATAATCGATTTCGATGAACTTGAATTTGATAACCAAAAAAACATGCATACCCAATAATGCGGTCTATCATCGTCATCATCATCATCATCGTAATAGACTGCATTATTAAGTATGTGGTCTACCAAGACATAAAATACTATCACAAAATTGAAGCATAATCAAAGAAGTCGTAAATTTTAAACACCCAAAAGCAAGAACTCGTAATAACATAAAAGAATAACGTGAATGAGAAGTGAAATCTATTTGTTAACGCAAGTGTAGATCGTAGAGTTGAGGCAGAGAGAAGACAGAATGGAAATCTATCAAAACTGAAATATACATAAATTTAAATAAAATTAAAATTTTCTAATAAACTATAGGTTTATTATAATGCAATAAAATTAATATAATCAAAGTTGTTTAATGGAACAAATAAAAAAAATTTATTTTTAAATATAGTTTATTAGAATTCTCCAAAGCATCCATTCTCATAAGATCCAAAGCTCCAAACCAGTAGAAACAAAAGTTCCTTTCGGTAATAATTTGATCACTAATATATTACATCGGCCGGTTTATCGATTCTTAGTTCTTATGATTCTGCAGTAAACATTGTGAGGAAAAACCAAATGAAACTCTGAAGACGATGCAAAAACAGGAACAATCAGTCAATCTGAACCCTAAAACAGATATGTTACTTGTACTTATATCTCGCAATGTCACAGACCCGCCAACCCTATTAATAAACTTCTCTGAAACTGATGAGTAAGCTCAGCTCCATAGCAATTCTTGTAACCATCAATCTGTGTCAGGTCCAGAATCTTTAAAGTTGGAGGCACGAAGAATGGAACACAGGCACAAAAATACAAAAGTCCTCAACATCAAATTCAAAAGCTACAGATTCCCTTCTCTAACATTGTCCTAACTCTTATTGGAGCAGCATCAGCCTGATTAGATCACATTGCAGTTGCTTTCTGAGTCTCTTTCAGAAGCAGCTGCAATGAAATCTAACCAAGCTGACGCTGCTCCAATAAAGGTTAAGACAATATTAGAGAAGGGTATTTAATGATAAAGGACTTTTGTGTTTCATTGCAAGTGCTTTATGTTTTTGTGTCTATGTTCCATTCTTCATCGTCTCCAACTTTAAAGATTTGAACAGACACAAAAACATAATGCAGGTGCAATGAAACACAAAAGTCCTTAACATCAAATTCAAAGGGTATTATTAGATACCCTTCTCTAACATTCTCTTAAACCTTATTAGAGCAGCGTCAGCCTGATTAGATTCTGCCCACTCTCAATGTCTTCCCTATATAGACTATAGGGACTGGTCCTTCCTGTTACAACTCTTGTATAATTTCGGGGTTACTGAACCAGTTTTTTTTGCGGTTATCTTCTCCATGAATGCATCCATTGATTCACGAGGAGGATCAATCGACCTGCCTGCATAAACAAGTTCTGCACATTTAACTCGGTCAAGTCTCAACGCCTCCAGCTCACCAACAGCGGCAAACAGGATGGTCCCTCCAGGAGTTTCATACACGCTGCAGCTGCTTTTCATACCAACAAGTCGGTTTTCAACCATAACAATACAGCCAATTCCACGCCTTCCACCAATCTCATTGAGTTCAGATCGTACGGATGCAGGGACAGCTTCTCCCCATTTACTGAGACTGGAAGCCCCAAAACTACGCCTATCTCGAGCAATGGAAGAGAGAAATACAAAGACAAAGTTCGAGTGAATGATAATTACTCTGGTTGGGTAGGTGCATCATCTAGATCTACTGTCATCATGTACATATCTTTCTTAGGCTCAGTTGCCGGATCTTCCAAAATGTCACCCTAAATGCTGCAATTTCATTCGGTAGCGAAAGGGAAGATAAGCAAAGAAGATGGAGATTAAAACAATTACACCTTAATCCTATTCATATTAAGAAGCATATCAGACCTCATGATTAAGGCGCCCCAAGTTCCTGTCTCTGCGATATATAGACTTCTTAGTCACTGGGACTGGCACATTCTGCTTCTTTGCATATTCTATAGCATCTTCTCTTCCAGTAATAGCCCCTTGTAGCTCAGGATGTAGAGCAAAAAATGAGAGTTCCAATCAACCCTAGAACCAAAAATCGAAAAGGAAAGATTGTGTCAAAAAAAGGCCTGAATAGATTACATTTCAAGAAAAAAGAGTTGAAACGATAATGCAGGTGAGGGAAAGTTGCGATTAAACAGCGAAGAAAATGAACTGAAACCAGAAAAAAAAAAAAGAAACTTTGAGCTAACTACAAACCTAAAGAGAGAAGTACAACGGAATGGATGGAAAGAGAAGATCAAAGGACTTCACTTAGTTGAGATTTACGAGAAATCGAAAGAAAATGTAAAAACTCAAGTATGTGTTAACAATTTATGTTGTTCGCAAAGTCCTTACTTCTTACTTATATCAACTACCTCACTATCACACACATAATTGCGATGGACGACCAGGCGACCGGTGGAGAGGCGAAGGCACACAGACTGAGACGTAGGACTAACATAACAAACCCTAGCCAGGCGAAAGTGAAGAGGATTATTATTAATGAAATGGCAAATCAGATTGAGGTTTTTGGCCTACGTCATAATCAAAAGGCGTCCTTAGCGTTTATTATTATTATTATTTATGATTATGATTATTTTTTATTAAGTTTCTTATTATTTTAGTTTTAACGTAATTATTATTATTATTTTTATTATTTTATTAAGTATTATTATTATTATTATTAATTGTAATTTATTATTCTTACTTCCTTCTTATTTATTTTGCTAACTTGCATCACTATTTTTCTGTCACATCTACATGTGAATCTTTCAGAAACAACCCCTATACTATGTAAAGGTAAGGTTGCGTACTATACTATCAGATATTCTTAGACTCCGCCTCAATGTGGAACTTTAGACTGGATGTGATGATGATGATGACCTAAAAGTTAAATTAGATAAACTACAATTATAAAATATGATAATGAAATATTTTGTAATTTTTAAAAAATTTAGGAACTATTTCATAAATTTAAAAAATTACTCGAAACGATACCTCGTACCGACCGATACCGGTACAGTTTCGTTCCAGAATTCAATCCGATATCAAATCCGATACGGTATTCATAACTTTGGTACAACCTAAGCTCTAAACTAATTAAAAATGTTATTTTATATTTTAAATTTTTTAAAAAATTTTAAAAAAATTGATAGACACCTATTAATTGACTCATTGTCATCCCTAAATAAAATCAAAATATCTTTACAATATATATATATATATATATATATATATTCAAATTAAAAAATTAACACGAAAGTTTAAAATTCAATTAAATTAGACCTTTTGAATATGTCTAAAGTCCGAATAGATATGTTGAACACTTAAATATTTGGAAATAAGAACAAATAATCCAGGTTCATCTCATTACTTTAGGGAAAAGATAATGAATTCAACAGTGCAAAATGCAAGAGCTTCAAGCATCTGAATGATCAACTCAGACTGAACTCCAAATATCCTTATGATCAACTCAAACTAAACTCCAAATATCCTTACAAATACATAGTTTCGGGTCGGATTTAAACTAAAAATTTAGGACGAAAGCATAGAATCCAATCAAATTGGACTTTTTAGATATACCCCTTTGTGAGTCTCTTAGAAAGCAGGTACAATATAATCTAATCAGGCTGATACCCAACATTAATTCAAAGGCTATCATTAGATATCCTTCTTTAATGTTGTCGTAACCTTTAATGGAGCAGCAGCACCCTCACAGGTCCTTCCTGTTACAAACAAGGAACCCTTGCATGATTTCAGGGCTATTGAACCAGTTGGAGGGTACAGCATCTTCCCTGCACCTTTTGGATCTACTTTCAAGTTGTTCGTAGCATTCTTAGGCTCGTTTGCAGGATTTTCAAAAAATGCCACCCTAAATGTTGCAATTTCAATCCACCATAAGAGGTACGATAAGCAAATAAGATGGAAGTAAAAACAATCACTCCTTATAGAAATTGAAATATGATTAAATGATATTGCTCTTATGGATCGAAAATTTTAAAGTTTAATTGAAAAAATAGATTATTAAATAAAACTTAATTGAAAACTTTGTTTATAAGAATTTGTTAATTTACAAAAATTAACCACTGATCATTTTTAACAACAAAAGTTATTAGAAGTAGATTGAGCCGAAAAGTAAAAAATGAACAGAAAAATTGAACAATTCAAAGTTTAAAGGTTAAATTGCCTCTAAAGGCCAGAAAGACAGCATCAGCTTCTACTTCTTCAGCAAAATCAACCATAGCCTGAGTAAGTACAGGCAGACCATGATAGCTAGTCAAGTAACATGGAAATAAATTTTGAAAGTCATTAAGATGGCAATGATATATAGTTCAACTCAAAGAGTTAGGGAATGCAGTAACATGTAATTTGTAACCAAGTTTGATGGCTTCAATTGAATAAAATGAATTGGCAATTCAACAATGCAATGATATAAAGCATATCGCAGAGGCAAAAATAGAGTCAAGAATAAAGAAATCCACCATTAACTTATATAGTTAACTAGCCAAAACTGAAGGGATCTGGAAAAGCTACCTCTTCTCCTCTCCAAAATGAAAATCAAAGATCATATCACAATGAAAGACACTCGAATGCCAAAGCTTTTCAAATATGAGCTTACTTTAGTCAGAACTTAACGAGTGATCTCCAATGAAATTGCACCACCATCGCTTGCAGATTCCTCCTTTAAGTCCTTCACAACTAATTGCTTAGCACCACCTCCACTGTCCTCCCAAAATTACATGTTAAATATAAATATTCATAACTTCATATTTAACTTTACTTACCGGCGTCTTTGCATATTCATAACTTCCAGAAATCCATAACATCCAGAGAGCCAACTAGTTCAAGTAACATTGTTGCTATAACTATACATGTTGAGCTTTTGGCTAGTTGGAACACCATCAATAACAGCAAAGTATTAAATCTAAAAATTGAGCAAATTTGGAAATCAAAACCTTAAAAAAAAAATTCAAGAAAAAATTTTCATAATTTGCTGTTATTGACGGTGCTCCAACTAGCCAAAGCTCCGCAACCGCACAGATCAGTGCCGCAGCAAACGGAAGTCTAAGCGCATAATCAGGAGAGCAAGAGCAATCGGGCCACCCTTCGACGCCGCAAGCTCCGCCGTCCGACTCTTCTTATCCCCAAAGGACGCAGTATTGTCACTTTCGTGGTATTCAATCGGGTTGTTGAAATACGGTCGGTCACGTCTGGGAAGGTGTAACTTTTCGAGTCCCGATTGGACGTCGAAGCCTTTCTCGATGGCCATCCAAATGGCGGCGGTCGTCAGGGAGGAAACTAATAAACTGATGACCAGAGCTGCTTTTGCTAGCCTCAAACCTATTGCGAGCCTCGAATCTGATAGATAGCTGACCGAAGATGCTCATCGCTTTAGTGATTTCTGAACCCTAAACGTTTGCCTTTTATATAGGACGCGTAGAAGAAGATGGCCTTGGTGATTATGGAACCCTAAACGATTGCCTTTTATACTCCTTTTGCAAAACAGTGTTGGACCTGCCCCTTTTGCAAAACAGTGCTGGACTTGCTTTTTAATTTTTTGAAATTATAAATATTTTAATTTAGTTTAATAATTTATTTAATTTTGTAATTAGTTTAAATTATTACTTATTAATAAATATAATTAATTTTAAATATCTTAAAATATATATTTCAAATAAAATTTGATTTAATAACTAAATTATGTTTAAAATAAAATAAAAATATTAAATTATTTATTCTAATAAAATAAAATAATTTTATAATAATTTATTAACAAATATTATATAAGAGATTAAAATATATTACATTAATTAATAAAATAAAATAATTTTAGTTATTGTTGACTAAATAGAAGCTTCTAAAATGTATTTAAAGTTTCTGCTGTAAAAACTTGCATTGACTTATTAATGTGTTATTTTATTATATAACACATTAAATTTTTTCCCTTAAAAATGTAAAAAAAATGTCAAGCAGAAATCCAACATTAATTATCATATCTAGTGTTCACTCATCACGTAGGTCAAGTATGGTTATGGGTGAGCGTTCAGATAATTCGGGCCTAATTTTTATTGTTCGGGTCACGTCTGAATTATCCGAAATTTTTTTCCCTCACCTAACCCGAAGCCAAACTTTGAATTACCCGAACTTACCCAGCTCGATTTACCCGAATTACCTATTTACCTGGCCCGATTTACCCGAATTATCCTAATTACCCTATTTCATAATTCTTTTA
>JAOSBK010071884.1:0-14632 GCA_027568895.1 Erythroxylum shatona
TCATGCTCACTTTATCAAATCATACTCAACATAACCTTACCCAACAATTCAAGCTATAAGTTTCATAACATTAAAGCCTCATAAATCATGATTAATAAACAGTAACTCCCATTGAATGCATCTAACAACCATGATTCATGAAATACATAATGAAAGCTTAACATAAACCTTACCTAATCAAGCTTTTCCAACTTCAATCTCTTCAATTCTTTACTTAATCCTCTAACTCAACACCTTCTCCACTCTCTTCTAACACCATGCATGTGTAAGTTCATCATGGAAAGAAAGTAGCTTGGTTGCATGAAGGAGGGCTCTTACGGTTGGAGGAAGTGTGACTTAAAGAAGGAGAAAATCGATGGAGATTGTAAAAAATGAAGGTTTCGGTTGCTTTTGTACCAAAGCAATAAAAATGCCTCTCTTTTATTCCTTAACATTGAAGTAGCCGAAAACACAAGGAGAGGAAGAAGACAAAAGCATTTAAATGGTGAGGACAAGTGGCATATGAAACAAAAAGACAAAATAAGCTAAAGACAAATTTGTAAATAGGACTTATTTAGAAACCCTAATAAAATCTAACCCATTCAAGTCCAATGGCCCTAATTTCAAGTCCAAAATAATGTATCCAATATTGTAGTGCCATTGGATAGAAATTTTCGATACCGAAAATCAACCGGTTCGCCACTTGGCGATTTTTTCGGTCCGGGAATTTTCTCCGGAAAAGTCCAGAAACATTCTTAAAAATCCCTTAAAATGTAAAACACACAATGGATCACTCAAAATAATTTTTTTCAAACACAAATGTCACAGTATTCACAACCAAATTGCATTAGGCACAATTACCGGGAATGTCATGTATGCATGTACAGTTATTTGCATGTGCACAAATTTCACTGTGTACCAATACTAGTATGCATGAATAGTCCTAATTAATCCCAATCAATCTTCCTATGCCAAATTACTATTCTACCCTTCCCGTCGGGGGTGGGATGTTACATGTCGTGAGCAGGTGTTATGACGCTTGCATATAATAGAATGGAGAGTTGGTTCGATGCCCTCAAGTTTTCCCATGCTCTCTTTTTTTTAAGTTTTAGTTACATATAACTGTTTAGTATAGATATAATATGGAAAAATTCTTAAGCATTTGTTTTCTTTAATAAGTTGTTGAAATAGTCAATAAGAATGAACTTCGATCAAAATGATGGTTTAAAGTTTAAACGCCAGAAGTAGGGGCACATAACCAAAAAAAGAGATCCAATCCTGAAATATATAAGAAAATAAGAAGTGCTGAAAGTCCTAGTAATAGAACTAGCTAGGTAGACATAAATCATGGTCAGATATTATTATGCGGCTATAAGTTTATTCATCTAGTTCATGACAATGACAGTCGTAGAAAAAATTCTTATTGGAATCCAACCGTAATCGAATCACAGGTGCAGTGGAAAACAAAATTTTTTTAATAAATTCTAAGCGGGTCCTGATAATTAATTAAACTTGAATAAAACACTAATCAATTTAGAAATTGTATCTTGTTTGCTTTCCATTGAAAAATCTTTGAAAATTCTTCTGATTGATCAATCATGAGCTGTCTAATTGTCTAGCCTTTGATGGTATCCATAGAGTAATTCCCAAACTGCTTTGAGTGGAGGAAGACAAAAGTGCTAGCTTCTAAAAAGCTCTACCCTTTAAATAGAAAAATCATGACAGTCTTTTATTAAAATTAAATCTCTTTAATTATATTTAAAATCAAATTCTAATTCTAATTAATTTAATTTTAATAAAATTAAATATCTTATATTTGATCCCAAAGTTTCTCAAACTTTATAATTAACTCTAACTTAATTAAATTGATTTTTTTCACAAATTGCTCTTTGATGTGTAACCCATTAGGTTTGATGTGTGACCTATTAGGTTCCCAATAAATTGGCAATGATTATAAATTATAATTATAATTCTAATTCACAATTAGAATTAGATAAATTAAAACTTCTTTTAATTTATCTTTTCCAATTAAATAATTCATAATCATAAATCATGATTGTCGTCTAAATCATGATTGTCGTCTAGCAACATGTCATAATTACCCAAATATCATAAATGTCAAAGTGATTAACTTAACCTATCTATGCATGGCTATAATGTATAATTTAATCATTTTGTTATTCAATATTCTAATTGGACAGGGTATAGATTCAATGTCTACTCTTATTATCCAATCAAGTTCATTCTTGCTAATTAGTAATTAATTTATAATTAAAATTTGAAAACTCCTTTTTCAAATATCAATTCACTATGGCTAGAGAATTTTATAAATCATTACTAATCAAGAACGGTATAATATTCTCTCTAATTACTTTAGAGTGACAAATCCTATATTGACTTACTCAACTATCTACATATAGTTCATACTGTATCTAATTACTATCGACTGAATTATCCTAAGATGATTCATAAGTAGCATCAAAACACAATAATTCCCATACTACATACCTTGGTAATCTCAAGTCTGAGGAACAATTATACAACCATCATTATGAGATAATCTATAGACGTATAAGAAATATTCCATTCAGAATTCTCATAATTAGGTCAGTTCAGTGACTTATTCTTTAATAATCACCCACACATTAATTTAAGTATCTCTATACTTTAATTTATGAGATCAATTACTTTCTTCATAAGAAAGAAACATAATGTCCGCTAGTTTTACCGTTTCAATAATATCTAGTCTTAATGAAACTACAATTAGGAATATTTAGGATTAACACATAAGTGTAAATTAAATCTCATAATTATGATTTCATCATACTTTCAATTATATAGTAATTATTCCAAGGATTTTATCTTAAGTATTAAAACATAAAATATTAATTAAATTAATACATAAAGATAAATAAAGCCTTTTTATCAATTAAAATATAATGTGATATATTAATTTGCATCCAATTGAGTGGCTGCAAGGGCATAAACTAACAATTTTAAGGTCAACTTCTTTGGCAAGTTCACGTTAAATACAGTTTCTTAAGATTGAAAACTACTTGCCCTTTATTGTATGTTCGTTTTCGTTTATAACTTTCAATGATTAAAGGTCTTGTTTTAACTTCTTTAAAATTAATGAAAATTTTCATTTATTTCATCTGATCGAGTCCTCCAACAGAAACTAATCAAGTCTATACCATATGGCTTTCAGATGATTCTCCCTCCTTGACTCCTATATTTTAAATTGCAAGTTCATAATGTTAGAAGTATATGGACTAATATAATCACAACATTAATTCCATATTCATAACCATTAATTGAATTGCTTAATGTATGTTTAATTAACTACAATGGGATGGTTAATAATTTATAAATTACATTTTGAGGAACATAATAGTACCCTAATAACTATAGGTTGGCCCATTAAACCATAGTTCATCATAATTATGAAATGACACAATTAGCCTTATTCTACTCCATAGGGTAGAAGATGTTATAAATATAACATATAGGTGAGAATGAGTTTTTGATGTATGTGTGCAGTGATAGTTGAAAAGGGTTTTCTATCATAAGCTCTCTCTTGCACATACTTGTGGGTATTGATAGGTTTATGGTCTCTTGGATTGGAGAAAGTGAATTAAGATGTTGTGCCCAACCTTGGTGGTATATTCATTTATTGTCTAGTTATTGCTCTAAATTGAATGTTGATCTTGATTGAAAGATTGAACATTATATTAATGGATTCAGTTCTATATATTGTAGTTATTGCTCACTACATTTATGAATAATAATTGGTAACAGAGCTACATGGTCATTTGATTTTAGGGCTTGTATTTGGGTATAAACCTATTTTTCCAAATCTATTTTTGGCATGAATAATCTCGAAATGATGTATTGAAGATGCAAAAATTATTTTTGATTATTATTATTGGCTTTTAACTTTGTTTTGGGCAAATGAATCTCCTTTTTGACTCAGATTTTTTAAATTTTGGTGGTTCTTTAATGGTCAAAATGGGTTAAAAGCTTTTAGGTTTTGGATTTTTTTGGTTGAAATGGGTATTGGAAATCCATAGAGCATGAAAAATGGAAGAAAACTCCTCAAGCCTCGTCAGAAATAGACAACCGGAGGCCAAGTTTCAAACAGGTTGGATACGTGTGCTAGCGAATCAACCCGCATGCCTAACAAGGGTTAGGGATGTCTTGTACGATGTCGTCCCAAACCCTAAAAAAATATGAAAATATTATTATTTACTGATAATAGTGAATGCTTATTTTTACCTGTTGTAAAATTGAACATGTGAAACTATTTGTGATGAGAAACTTTTAAATATTAATATATGTTTGAATTTTATGTTTTTCCTCTAAAATAACATTAAGATCCATACGAGTAATTAATTATCCTGTTAATAATTACTACTTAGTAGGCTGCTTAATATAGTGAAGAAATTTTGTTGACATATTATGAACAGCATAATTTTTCTATCATTTTGATAATACATTGACGATTTGGTTGTAATATTTAGTTTATTGTTCTTACCTATGAATGAGTTATATATTTTCTTTAAGGAACTCTAACATGAATGATATAATTAATTTTAATAAAAAGAGCTTAAATTGCATGATTCTATTTTAACATGCATATCATAGTTATTGCTCTTGGTTCCATTCAACTTTAAGCAATCTTAGAGTGGGTTGAATCTCTCATGATAAATTTGACTATCATGCGAATGGACTTGGGCTTAAGAATTGATCCACTACTGAAACCCACTGATGATGCTACTAAGAAGGATAAGAAATCCTATAAGAAGTGGGAATACTTTAACCAATGCTACTTAATGATTATGAGGTATCACATGGATGAATCCATTCGTCATAGTATTCTCAAGGTTGTTAATGTAAATGATTTTCTTACTGCCATTAAGAAGAATTATAAGAAGTTCTCAAAGAATGAGAAGAATGAGTACTTAAACATACTTTATCACACCATTTACGATGGTGTAAGTGACATTAAGGCTCACATCGACAAGCTCATGGGTTGTTACCATAATTTTAAGGCTACGGATATAGAACTTGGTAAGGAATACATGGTATGGTTTATGATGGGGACTCTTCCTTCCTAATTTGATTTGATCAGATCAAGCCATAATGCTTAGAAAGAGAAATGGACTGTTGAGAAGATGGCTAATATTTTTGCCAAAGAAGAGGATGATATGAAAAAAGGAAGGGCAAGAAGCATCCATGATGACAAACCACAACAATTCTCAAAAGAGAAAGTCCACTTCTAATGGCTCAAGTGATAAAAAGTCTTTCAAGAAGAAAGTTGTTGGTCCTAAAGGAAATGGATACGTGGGCTCCTTTTCTATTAGTCAAAAGAATAAATTTTTCAAAGGAAAGTGCAACTTTTGTCAAAAATTTGGGCACAAGAGAACTGATTGTTGAAAGCTCAAAGCTCACATAAAGAAGAAAGGTAATTGTCTTGTGATGGTTTGGTTAGAGTCCAATATTATTAATGTGCCCTCAAATATTTGGTAGTTAGATACTCGAGCAATAATTCACATTATGAATTCCTTGCAGAAACTGACAAGTTGAAAAAGGCTAACTAGTTTTAAGCAACATATGTACATAAGAGATGATATCAAAGTCCAAATTGAATTTTTGGGGACTATTAAACTATAATTGAATACAAGAAATATTTTGGAGTTATGTGATGTCGCTTATTTACCCTATATTAAGGGGAATTGATTTCTATATCTATTTTGGATATACTAGGTTATAGTCTTCTTTTTAGAACTGAAAAACTGACTTTGTATCATAACTCTTTTTTAGTGGGAAATGGAATTTTATATTAAAATTTATACAAACTTGAATTGAGTGATGTTATTATTGTTGCTCCTTCCTCTTCTCTTAATAATGTTGTTGGTTCTAAATATATGAGGTTGGATTTAAGATCTTCTATATTATGGCACAAATGTTTAGGTCATATTTCTAGAGATAGAATAGAGAGGTTGGTAAAAGATGGCATACTTCAGGATCTTAATTTTTCAGGTTTCACTACTTGTGTTAATTATATTAAAGGAAAGTTGATCGCCAAGGTTAGAAAAAGCAAAACAGACAGGTACACAGAATTGTTAGAGTTGATTCATTATGATATATGTGGACTGTTTATTCCACCTGCCATGGGTGGTTATAAATACTTCATCACATTTATTGATGTTTTTCACAATAAGGTCATGTAGAGCTCGTTCGTGAAAAATCTGAATCTTTGGATGCATTTAAGATTTTCAAGATAAATGTTGAGCTTCAAAAGGGGAAGAAAATCAAAGAAGTTAATTCTGACAAAGGTGGAAAATATTATAGGCATTATGATGAAAGTGGAAGAATCTTGGGCCTTTTGCTAGTTATTTGTAAGAATGTGGTATTAAAGCAAAATATACAATGCCTAGAACACCTTAACAGAATGGAATCACTGAAAGAAGAAACCACACATTTCTTAACATGTTGTAGTGTATGTTTATTCATTCTAGTTTACCAAATTTTTTGTGGGGTGAGGCATTGAAGACAGTTACTTATGGTTAAGTAACAAATCAAGCTTCCACCATTTCCATGTTTGGGGATGCAAAGCAGAAGTAAGGCCCTATAATCCACAATCTAAGAAGTTTGATCTGAAATTATTAATGGCTACTTTGTAGGCTACACCATTGGATCAAGGGGTTTTAGATTCTATTACCCATCTCACATGACTAGAGTCATAGAATTAGGTTGAGCTATCTATTTTGAAGATGAATTTGGTTCAAGTAAAGGGTCAAGAGAAATTGTTTTCAGGGAAGAGCATATTCTAATCCTTGTACCCACTGCTTCTATTCCTACTAATGACCCTATGATTGAGCAGATTCTAATAGAATCTTATATTGAACCTCGGAATCAAGCACAGGATGAAGTCATTGATAGTGGCAATAATGAAGTTATTATGAGTAAATCACAAAGAACATGTAAATCTGTCATTGCTAATGACTATATTGTTTATTTGTATGAACATAAGTTTGACATGGGAGGTACTACTGAACCCATCAGTTATCAAGAAGCCATGAATAGTCCTTAATCTGTGTTGTGGATAAGTTCAATGGAAGATGAGTTGAGTTCCATGTCACAAAATGGAGTTTGGGAGTTAGTTGAACTACCTAAAGGTTGCAAACAAATTAGGTGCAAGTGGGTTTACAAAATCAAACATGACTTAAGTGGACAAGTAGAAAGGTATAAGGCTAGACTTGTGATTAAAGGTTATAGCCAGAGAGAAGGGATCGATTTTAAAGAAACCTTCTGTCTAATTTTTACCAAATATTCACGGTGAATTATCATGGCTATAGTTGCTTGATGGAGGACCATCAAGCCCAACAATTTCTACCGTGAAAGAGCTCATCCAAGCCCACAATGAAGCTATAGGTTTTGTTTTAGCCTTTCGGCTTTTTAACAAAACCTATATTTGTGAAGCCCAAGTCAGCTCGCAAGCATTATGAGCCTTGATCAATGTAGAACCATTGACCAGCCCTTAAATTGACATATTGAAGCCCAAGATAGAGCCCAAGATGTTTTGGAGGTTCAGCACAAGTGCTTGATAAAGTTTTCTTTTGTTATGTGATGAATAAGAGCTTTTTAAAGCTCATTAGTTTCCTTATTTATTTCTATTTCAGTTTCCTTTTAATTTCTACAACTTATGGTAGTTTTATGGGCAATTATGGGATGTTTTATTTGTATTTATAGTGCATTAGTTGCTAGAGGGAAGCCAAAAAGGCTGGAGAAACTGGATTGTGGTTATCCTAGTCTAAAACTTTCCTATTTAAACAACTAGCCTTCTATATTTGAAGACAGATTATGATGAATGAAAAGTGAGAGAGATTTGCTTTTTGAAAGTTATCATCTTTATTTGGGTTTTGTTAGTTTCCAAAAACTATCAATTGGGTTTTGTGTGTAGTCTAAAAACATTCAATTATCTTTCCTTATTCACCTAATCATTCCCTTTCATTCATCTAAACTTCCATTTCAGTCAAATTCGTCACATCAATCCCTTTTGCATCATTTTCTAAAAATATGCCTAGATTCCTAATCAAGAACGTCCAAAACAAGATCAATCATATCTTTTTTTGCTCATCATTTTGACAAAATTTCTTCATCAATGTTGTAGTTCACTTCTTGAATTTCAATTTAGCCTCAAGAACCACCTGAAAAATGCTCAGCTGTTTGCCCAGAAATGCACTTTGAAATCGTCTAGTCTGCAGCCACGATTTTCAGAACATAGTCAAATTAAAAAAATCGTAACTTTTCACCCGTTGATCCGATTAACAAACTTCCTTCACCAAAGTTGTAGCCCACATCCTATTCTACAATTTTGCTTCAAGAATCACCTCCAAATTCCAAGCCATTTGTCCATAATTCACCTTACAATCTGCCTGTTCGTTTGTACTCGGGAAATTCCAATTTTCCCAAAACTCCAACCATCACCTCTAAACACCACAGCAACCACCACGCCATCATATCCTCTTCCCATAAACCTGTTCCAATTTTGTTCCATTGATTTTCATCCATAACAGAATTGATCTTCATTCATACATTTATGTAGAATTTATGCAAAATTGTGGTTAAAAATAAGTAGCATAGGCTTGGAACAGGTTAAACGACACAGGTGATCTCGTGCCAGAAAGATGGAGTTAAAGCTATTTTTATACCTATATTTCACTTTACTATGTTCTCAAGTAAAAAAGGGATAAAATATTTTAAGAGTAATAGCCACAGCCAAAAAAAGACACAAGGATATTAATAATAACCTGCCAAAAAAAGCAATACTTGTTCATTACTCCATATGGTCATCCAAGCCTTAGGAACATCTCAACTCAATCTGAGCGATCATACTCCTGATAAGCACCTATTCTTCAAGCTTACTACCTCTGAATATCCTGCATTTCCTTTCACTCCAGATAACATATATTATGCAGCTAAAAATCATTTTGAACAATTTGATCCCCTCTTTCAATCAGACTTGAGACTTAACTAACTATTCAACTATATCATCCAATGATTCTTTGTTACACTGCACATTGAATAGATCAAGAAGTTGGCGGACATTTGAAGAACAAATGTTCAGTGGTTCCATCTTCAGTATTGTATAAAGCAAACAATTTGTCTGCAATGTTAAATTTGATATGATCCTTGATGTTAATTTTTTTCAATATGGTTAACCAAAGAATGAAAGAGGTTTTGGAGTCATTAGAATTTTGCCATTAAAAAAAAGTAAAGAGGTTTTGGAGTCATTAGAATTTTGCCATTAAAAAAAAAGTACTTCATGCAAACAACTTTTCTCTCTCTACATGCATGTGCTCTCGCCTCTCTCTAAAACATACTACAAAAAACTGTTTACGTAACCAGTTAGCTTCAGTCTCCCCATCAGAGTTGGGCTCAACATGGCCGCTCCCACACCGGAGGGGCACTTATCTAAGAAAGTGCGCACCAGAAAACGAGAGGAGGAGAATCCACCAGGTCCCAAACTGACGTACAGTGCAGCTGTTACAGGGACATTGTCGAGGGACATCGCCTCTGAAGATCATTCATGGCCTAAAGAAGAGTTCATCGAGGTAGAAGAGGGCGATATTAGCTGATGGGAGACGTAAGGGGTGGTGTATTTTTATCTTCTTCTTTTTGGGAAAAACTAGACAAGCAATGGGAAAAAACCGTTGTTGTTAAGCTGATTGGTCATAGTATAGGTTATCGGATCCTCTGCACTAGATTAAATCCCTGTGGAACCCAAAAGGTCCACTGAAGATTGTCGACCTAGACTTCGACTATTTTCGGGTTAAGTTCGTAGATGAAGGGGACTTCATGCATGCTCTGACGGAGGGCCCTTGGATTATCTTCGGACACACTCTTTCCGTTCAACAATGGAGACCCCACTTCCGTCAGTTCCAAGATAAAGTCACCCGAGCGGTAGTCTGGATCAGATTCCCGGAACTCTCCATAGCACGCTACCACTTGATGATATTAAACGCTCTAGGAAATATGGTGGGAAAAACACTGAAGATCGACGAAACCACATTGCTAACACAGAGGGGGAGGTTTGCACGTGTAGCTGTTGATATTCATCTCAACGTCCCGCTACTTCACATGGTGGAGCTGGATGAGGAGCCTATCTTGGTTGCATACAAAAGCCTCCCCACATCTGCTTCAGCTGTGGTATGGTTGGCCACAACCCAAGTAAGTGCCCGAAGCAACCCCAGCAACCACCAGAACCTGCAACTTTGACTTTTGGGCAAGAAGATGGCGCTACAATGTTTTAAGGTTCAAGAGTGGTAGCAACAGCAAGCCCCACAAACGACTCCTTCAACGGCTATGAACAGTGGAAGGAAGTGCAACGCAAGACGAGTCGGGTACATTTGAAATGTCAAGATCAGCGTAGCTCGAGCAAGTACAAGACGTAAAACCAATTGGGAGGCTCGAGATATTCTCCCCCTGACAGAACTGGCGCTAATGGATACTGAGAATACTGAGAAGATGGAGACCCCAATGTAGCGTAATCCTTCAAGTTTGGGCTTCCGTTTTAATTTTATTGAATTTCTTGGCAATGGACAGGCACAGATTGCGTCGACCTCCGCAGGATCCAAGAGAAGTTCGCGGGCTGGATCCAAAGGTAAGTCCAAGATTATTCCTAGGCCTATACAGAATAATAGTGTGATGGCAGGTGGTTCTCAAGAGGTGGGCTCCAAGGATTTAACAGCGATCTAATTAGTCCCCACAGTAAAGGATCACCACCTTGCGATAAATATTAACTCTCACTCCAAGATGATTTGCGATAGCCAAGCCTTAGAGGGAACTGGAACAGCAACAGAGGAAAGTCCTCTCATGACAGAAGGAACCAATAAATTAAAGGGCATCCAACGGGACAAGGTGGAAGTGGTCATGATTCCCCTCACTGACCCTCCCGACAAAATACTTGGAGATTCGTCCCTAAAAATTAATGAAGTGCAAGGGATGGACATCCTGGATAGTGGTGATACGTGTACTATCACAGAGAATATCGCCTTACACACCGATGTAAGGAGGCCTGATCAAGACCCTAGCCCATGATGTCGATTCTTATATGGAATTGTCAAGCAACGGGGGGACTCGCATGCAGGCAATTATTCGTAATTATACGGATATCTATAAGCCTGGTATTATGGTTTTGTTAGAACTGCGAATTAGTGGAGCTAGGGCGACAAAAGTGATCCATAAACTGGGTTTTGATTTTTCCTTCAGGGTCAAAGCAGAAGGCTTTTCTGGAGGAATTTGGATGCTTTGGAAACACGACGTTGAAGTTTCAGTGGTCATTGCCCATCGATAATTCTTGCATACCAAAGTCAAGTAGGGGGGTTGTTCTTTTGACTTCACGACAATTTATGCTAGTCCACAATTTGCCTCTCAAAAAATCTTATGGTTGTTTTAAAATGGATAGGTCTTTCTAATCCCGGGCCATGGCTAGTGAGAGGAGATTTTAATGCTAAATTGGAGGTGTTGGATAAAAAGGGTGGCGCTACGACAGCAAGAATAGTAAATCAACTTTTTAAGAATTGGGTGAATGAGTGTGGTCTTCACGATTTGGGATTCGTAGGATCGAAATTTACATGGAGGAGAGGCACAATCCAAGCGCGTTTGGATAAAGTGTTTGGATCAACTTCCTGGATTAGGAATTTCCCTCAATCGGTTAATCATGATCTTCCTTTTCTTGGGTCGGGTCATCGTCCCTTGTTGATTCACATCAACAGCCCCTCTCTGAAAGTTAGGTCCTCCCCCACTTTTCACTTTCAGAACGCGTGGCTAACCCATGTTGGTTTTACCGATGTGGTTGATACACATTGGAAACCCGATGAGGAGACTTTCAAAAAATCTTTAGCCACCTTTTCTACTCATCTTATGCGATGGAATAAAGATGTTTTTGGAAATATCTTCCATCGAAAAAAATGTCTTCTCGCCTGCTTGGAGGGCATACAGAGATCTATGCAATCTGACAATTCAGAATCATTATTGGATTTAGAGGAATAACTGAGTACCGAGCTCTTACAGGTGCTAAGTGAGGAGGAGTTTTTTTGGCACCAACACGCCAAATGTGAATGGATCTCAAAGGTTGATTGGAACACCAAATATTATCATACTCTCACCCTCTCTAAAAGGAAGAAATTAAAGATAGATCGCCTTTTTGGCGATACGGGATCTTTGATTTTTGAACAGGTGCAACTAATTCTATTAGCAAGGAATTTTTATGTCCAGTTGTACGCCCCTAAAGTTGCACCTAGTCAACAGTTTTTATTTTTTGGAGCGTTCCCTCAACTTTTAGAGGCAAGATTTCCTGAGCCGCCCAGTCCATGAAACATAAGTTAGGAGTGCAGTCCTTTCCATAAGCCCAAACAAAGCCCCGGGAGTGGATAGTTTCAATGCTTTATTTTTTCAAACTCAGTGGGATAAAGTAGGATACTCAGTGGTGGATTTTATTCAAGCAATTTTCCACCTGAAACGATGGGAAGAGGACTTGAACCAAACCATCTTGGTATTGATTCCTAAAATTCTCGCTCCTTCTCATATTTCCCAGTTTAGGCCCATTAGCCTTTGTACGGTGCTCTATAAGGTCATAGCTAAAATCATTGTGAATCGGTTGAAATGTCACCTTGATTACCTTCTGGCGGAGAACCAATGTAGCTTTATTCCTAGACGTCAAATTACTGATAATATTATCATTGCCCAGGATATCATACACACGACGAGGAAAAAGCAGGGTAAAACCGGGTATTTTGCTCTGAAAGTACATGTAGAAAAAGCTTATGACCGGCTTCGATGAGATTTCATTCAAGACACATTAATAGATATTGGACCCCCGCCTAACCTCATTCAGGTCATCATAAAGTGCATGACGACAGTGACTATGCAAGTCACCTGGCAAGGTACCTTATCTAAACCTTTTCAACCTACCAGAGGCATCCGACAAGGTGATCCATTATCTCTCTATCTTTTTGTGCTTTACATGGAAAGATTAGGGCATCTTATTACACTTAAAGTGGGTTAAGGACAGTGGAAACCGATCAAATTAAGCCCCATAGGACCTCTAATTTCACATTTATTCTTTACCGACGATCTCGTTCTGTTTGCTGAAGCTACAGATACTCAAACACAAGTCATATCTCAGACTCTAGACACTTTTTGTAAAACTTTGGGATAGCGCATTAATAAAGATAAATTTTGGATTTTCTTTTCCAAGAATGTTCCTCGTGATATAGTGCGGCGACTCAATCAAGCGTTGAATGTTCACAATACGAACAATCTTGAAAAATATCTAGAAGTTCCTCTAATTCATGAGCGTATCATTTGACATACTTATCAGTACATACTAGATACAACCCAAAAGAAGATGGCGGGATGGAAATCTAGAATGTTATCTTTAGCGGGTCGGGTTACTTTAACCCAAGCCGTGTTCTCGGCTCTTCCAATTTTCACAATGCAAACAGTTCATCTACCCCAACAACTTTGTGATGAGTTGGAAAAATTAATCCGGAACTTCATCTGGGGGACACACGATGGGCAATAGAAAATACATCTTGTCAATTGGGCTACAGTATGTAAACCTAAGAAAGCAGGGGGACTGGGTATTAAGTGCATTAGATCTTCCAATGATGCGTTCCTGACAAAACTTGGATGGGATTTAATTACAAAACCCAATGCTTTGTGAGTTCAGATCCTAAGAGCCAAATACCGCTTAGATGCTTATCACCTTCCTCAGACGTTAGCTAGAACAGGGACTTCGATAATTTGGAGGGGGTTAGCAGCGACTTGGCACTTTGTGCGCCAAGGAGTAAAATGGAAACTTGGCGATGAACGACACATTCGCTTCTGACTTGATAGCTGTGTTGAGGATCTGGGATCACTATATTTAGTGGCCACTACCCACGTTCCGGATAACGACCTAAAAGCCACAGTATCTAGCTACATAAGTGAATTCGGTGAATGGCATTGGAATCTATTCCAACATTATCTTCCCTCCACAGTTTGTATGATGATTGCATCAATTCGACCAAATATCAATGAACAAGTGGAAGATGATTTGGTAATGGGGTCCCACAAATCCCAGGAAATTCACAATTGCTTCTACTTATGACCTCATTGAACAAACCAACAAGGACGATTTCAGCGGGATTTAGGAGGTCATTAGAAAATGAGCAGGACCACAACGGATTAGGTCTTTCCTTTAGCTTTTGGCTAAAAGGAAATTGTTAACTAACCAACAACGAGTGGTGTGTCATTTAACAATGGACAGCGACTGTCTGTTTGATTAGTGTCTTCAACATGTAGAGACAGGACAAGACAGAAATTTGAAGACAGAACAGAACAAAAATTGGAGACAGTGAGGTGTTTGATTGCGGTGGACAGAACAGAGGAAATTGTCCCCGTCCTCAGGACAGAAATGTGTTTGGTTGCAGTGAACAGAACAAAAAACAGTGTTAATGACAAAAATGCTCCTGCAGTATAATATATTGGAAAGATGTAATTCATTGATTATTTCATAATTGTATCAATATTTACATGAAGTGTATTTGTAACTCTAATAACATTAATTATCTTATTATTATAATTTTTGTAATAACAATTA
>JAOSBK010071951.1:0-14622 GCA_027568895.1 Erythroxylum shatona
TTTTACATTAGCAAGTATAAATTTGGTCACTAATAATTCTACCTTTAGTGACCAATTTTAAATGGTTGTTAATAATGCATTTTTAACGACCAACGTAATAAATCGTCACTGAGCACTTTTAATAACAACTCTATAGTGATCACCTGTGACCAATCCGATTTTGGTTGCTATAACTTTTAACAACCATTTGCTTACTTTTAGCAATCATTAATAATAGTTGTTGAAACTAATTTTTCTTGTAATGGACTACTCCCTTGCAGAAAAAGATTTATTTTCTATAGAAAAAGATCAATTTCCTTTTTATTCCTTATTTTCTTATCTATTATAAACATAGAAATGTAATGCTCATTTATAATTAAACTAAAAACTTGTTTTTTAATTTTAATTTTTGCAATTTTTTCCAATAGTTACTGTTGTGGATTATAATAATTTTATAGAGCATGAATTGGACGTACATGTGATCCTGGGAAACGTTAGATCCTCGATTAGTTAGATCTATATTTTCTTAGGTTTTTGCAAACCTTTGAACACTTTGCGTTAACGTCACTTCCAATTGCTTTTTGAAATCCACTGTTATTGTATCAATTGTTTGACGATTGTATCCCCCGTGAATCTCTTCGACACGATCGTGTACCAAGATACTAAGAATAAATAATAATAATGTAACAATCATAGGTTTGAAATAATGAAATTTCATATCTATGCACATGCTACCCTGATTTAGATCTGTCGTCCACCCATCGCTCAGATTTTAGTTTCAATGAATGGACAGTTCTTAGCCAATTACTTGATTAAGGCCAAACATTATCATAAGTAACGAATGGCATGAATTTGTTTTTCCCCGTATTATTCAACACCGACCCTATGAATTCTGATATGAATTGATTTTTGGTGACCGATCATTGACACTGCTTTTGCACCACGTTTAATGGATGTCCCGATTAAAACAACCTTCGTCATGTCCCACCGTGTCAGCACGTACATTTCACGCATGCATAATGTACTTCTTGTACAAGATCTCGGCATGATTTAACGACAGGCATGAATTTGTTTTTTTCCCGTATTATTCAAACACCAGCCCTATAACTTCTGACATGAACTGATTTTTGGTGACCGATCATCGACACTGCTTTTGCACCACATGTTTAATGGATGTCCCGATTAAAACAACCTTCGTCATGTCCCACCGCGTCAGCATATACATTACACGCACAATGCTTCTCATTACAGACACCTCTTCTACAAGATCTAGGCGCGATTTAGTGATTAAAATGTCTTTATTGTAAAACTTTTAATAAACTAACTAAAAGGTGCTATTGTCATGCATCTGAATTTAAAAGGAATTGAACAATGAATTCTCTAAATTTTTATATAAAAGCATCTAATCTATTAAATGTCTCAACTTGTTTATTTTTTTAAAATTTTATACCTTGGGTTTCAAATAGTTTATCTTTAACATGATGATAAAAATTAATGTGAATAAAGTCAAAGTTTTCATGTAAAAATATTAGATAACAAAAATTTTGAGAATTCGAGATTACTTACTTTTGAACATTATCATTACGATTAGTAATTCTAGTTGTAAACACATATTTTATTAAACTATGTCTATTAAATAATTAAATACTGGATCAATAATATTCGATATATTTAAATAATATGAATCTTACTTTTTAAATTTGGTATTCTTTATCAAATATCTTTAATTAAATTATTTTCTATTTTAAATATAATAATAAATAATAAAGCCATTATGTATATATTGTATGTTAGAATTATTATTTATTCAAAATTTATTAATAAAATTTGAATTAATTCTTATTTAGGTAGATGAGTGAAAATAAAAGACGTGAGATATTACGTAACTTTGTGCTTAAATTTAATTTGTATAAATTATATTAAAATAATGTAGAGATCGTAAAGGAGATATTTCTTTTGGTGATTCAATTTAAAGTTGTCAACTTTATCTAAGTTACATTAGTTATAGATAAAAAGGAGGAAAATTAACAGCAAAAGAAGGATAAAAACTACCAAAAATAATAATTAAATATTAAATCCCTATAACTCCTAGTTAGCCAAAAAATTCAACATTGTTAGAAGCCCCAAAAGGTTATAACTAAAGAATTAATATAATTATGATTATTTCCTTGTATAGCTATTTAAAAAGAAAAGAAAAAGAATTGAAAGATAAATTAGGTAAAATTATATTTGTGCTCATTTCAATTATGACGAGGCAATCTAATTATTACTTGTGTCGGCGATAGAATAATTTTAGGCATAATAAATAGTTGGATAGCCTTATAATAATCTTTAAAAAAAGAAATTATGATGTAAACGAAAAAACAAATGGCTACTTTTCTTAACCAAATTCAATTATAAGACAAAAAAATTTATGAGAAAAATAAAAATCACCTAAAAGTTAATAATTATGATGCAAACATCAATTCATGCCAATACATAAAATCTTATAGAAGATAAAGTAAGGGTGAAGATTCACAATTCACATGCTCTAGTTTTAGATTTAACATCTTTTTTAGAAGCTAAAGATAATGAAAAATGTGAAGGATGTCCGTTATCTTCAATGAGCTCTTTAATAAAAGAGAAATTTCCATTAAGCATCTCCTTTTACATCACTTAGTGGCTTACTCATCAACATTGGATTCCTCCTAAATATTTTCCCATGCAAGACTTAAGACATCCTTAAAATATTTACAGACAACCTAGGTAGTGAGGGAGGAGTCAAAAAATATTTTGAATTATTATTCTAATATAATTTATACATGTCATATTTAAGAGTTGAATACACTGTGATAGGTTGGCGTGCCATAAAAGACAATTTAACAATACAATAAAAAAAGTATGATAGAAATTTAACAAATTTAAGGTTACGAAGTTAATATGTTTTATTGAATTAATGTGTTATATTTTTTAGCATCAAAGGATAAATTGGTACTATAAATAATGATAACGACGAAGTTAGACTTTTTGCTAACCTTAGGAAGCAATTTGCATCTTTTGCCTAAATCATAATAATACTACTTCTTGAAGTATAGAAAATGATGTCATATAGATATGTTGTCTAAGTTTCTTATCTCAGGTCATTTATAATTCTATTAGGAGTTTTTGTCAAGCTTCTACAAAATAAATTTAGAGATTGCTCGAACATTAGCACTCTATTGCTAAAGTAAATTTTCAATTGAAAACTAAAGAGAAAACAAAATTGAGCTTAAATTGTTTTAGTTTTAAATGTCTTGTCTCTATTTCCCCTTTTATTACTACTTACTTGGGATTGTGTGGAGAATGAGGTGGTTGAAGTAATTTTTCACATATCTAAACTTCAAACCCTAGGGGTGGGAGATTGATCAAAATGATGAGAAATTTGGAAGAAGCATAATAGAGAGATGTTGAGTAATGTCAAAGTGCAAAACCTATTACAAGGAAACTTAGGTTAATGGAAATTAAATGCTCAAAGAATTCAAGATAATAAAAATCAAATGCTCTTAATGGATTTTTCTATATGAAGAAATGGGCCCACAAATCCTAAATAGTTAAGTTATTTACTCAAGTATGAATGACCTTCAAGTTTTTATTACAAACCTTTTAGATGAAACTTTACAATCCTTATAGGAGAAACTTTATACACCTTATAATATGCATAAACACAAGGTCAATCACTTAAGGGGATAGTCAAAAGTCTTTAGTGAAAAATATATTGCATGCTAAAGTAACCCTTTAGTCTCTAACATCTTATGGACATCCTATCATGCATTTAGGAAGGCTAACTTTTAGCTCATCACAACTTGTTACTAGTCTTTACAACTTTAATTAGCACATATATTTTGGTAAAGAAAAGAGTGGCAAAATTTTATGCACTATAAGGAAATGGGAAGGTTTATGAAATAATATAAATAACTTTCTTTTCATCTGTAATAAAATCTTTACTTCTTTTTTATTATTTTTAAAAATCTTACGCTAATTTCTCCACTATCTTTTTTTATTCATTTTCTTAAAGTCTTACCTTTTTTTACCCTATATTTTCTTGAGCCTTTGTTTCTTCTTATATGTGTCATGTTTTGTTCAGGTAGTTTAAGTCATGGTTATAGTGCTTATAGGTTTGAATTAGAGGGCTCTAAGTTCTCAAATGGTGATGATCAACTAATTGAGCTAAATGTACACATTATTAGGTCATCATTCCTCATATCTAGTTGATGGTTAAGTTTAAGGTAAAAGGCTATTATGGTAAAATCAAATCAATAATTTTGATGGGACGAGGATTGATTTTGTCATCCCTTATTATATTAACATAAGGTCCTTTGATATGTTTGAGCGTACTTTTTTTGTTAGACTTAGGGATATCAAAGTCTACTATGATGGTTTTAAATATAGGATGAGACCTCCTTTAAAAAAAAATTATTTGAGACTCTAAAAGGAGTAAACTCAATCATAGGTCAGTTTAGCCTCACTTTTGGCGTCTTTTTTATTAATTTTAAGTGGTATACCATTTAAGAAACATAAGGTCCACCACAAGCCTTTTTAAGTTTATGCATCAAGTTTATCCCTAATTAAGTAAGCTCCTGAGCTAGTGTAGTTTGAGTATCAGGCGTAGGATGATTTTGAATAAGCCCCAAAAGGGACACATATGGAAAAGACAAAATTTTTCTTAGTATTAGAGAATGGGAGTGAGTAGTAGTTAAGGTAAGCTACAGGAGGGGTTGATTTAAGCTTCAATGAGAGATGAAATTTATATGCTCTTATGGCCTTATACACAAAAGTTTTACTAGATTCTACAAACCTACTTTCTTTCAAGGAATTGTTACTAAAGGAAGCTAGCATTATCGATCAATAGGCCTGTAGGTTTTTATTTCATATTTCTCTTATTGTTGTATAGGTTATCATTACCAACTCATAATTTTATAAGGATAATTCTGCTTAAGTTTATATCTGTAACTCATTAAGAGGAGGATACCTTTAAAAAGAGGATAAGAAAGATATTATAAGGATTCACGTAGAACTAGTAAGGCTATTAAGACTAGCTTTATTATCAAGAATGAAATTGACTAAAGAAGTCTCCACACCAATACAAACCTATACGAAGGCAATAATTTTGAAGGGAATGAATATTAACATAAATATAAGAAACCTAATTGTAAGATCTTCTTCCATAAGTGGGTCATTACGTCCAAGGATTAATTTTTAGGAGGCTAGAGTAACCATGTAGCTGTGTCAAAGCCTAAGTATATAAGAGGATCATAAACTCTTAAGAAGGAATTTTATAGATGTATTATGTAGAAGATTAAGGTCAACATCACCAAGGTGATCAGCTTCTCTCTTTACTCTATTAGATGAATATGCCCATCATAGCTCGCCATTTGCAATATAAGTTCTTATGTCCATAATGGATTTGTAGTAAGAGGTTTAAAAGGATGAAGAAAGGATTCTTTGGACTCAATAGGAGATGGCTAATGCTTAAGAAAAGACTATGAAGGATATGAAGCAAAAGCTATAGGGTTATAACAAGGATATAAAGGCCCTGGATGAGAAGGTTCATAGTTTGAAAATAGATTACAAGAAGTTAGAGTATAAATCCTAAAAACAATTTATCTTACAAGAAAGGAGTACTAAATGGATGTATAGTGTGATCTTTCGAAGGGAAAATCTTTTCAGATTTATAATTGCAACAATATGGCTATGTCCTTTTATTGAGTGCTTTAAAAAATGAAATGATCTCTTAAAGGATAAGGATTTAGAGTTTTTCATTAATGACTTGTGTGTTAGCAACTTTTTTTCTCTGAACTTGCTCTAAAGTCTAAGTATTTAGAATTTTTGATTAATGACTTAAGTGCCTATAACTTTTTTCTCTGAACTTACTCCAGAGTCTAAGCCTAAACATAAATCTTCCCATGATAGTTTTATTGATCTTTGAAAAGAATTTTAACATGGAACGATTTGAGGGTTATTCCCTCCTACTAGTATCGATCCTTTAGTGGCCCTTTGATGGGTCAACGACTAGTCTTTTGATTAGTTAGGAACAAGATGTATGGATTAAATGATTTCCAAAGTTGGTTAGCAATTGCTTTTATGTATGTGTTTTGGCAATTACATAAATATATCTTTGAGACCGTAAATACCCTTATAATTATTGGAGTATTGTTATTTTTTATTTTTCATTATAATTTTTATCTATGAGTTTGATTATTCATAAACCGTCTTTCATATGTTATGTCGACTCTTTCTTCCTTATTTGTTTTAGATGAATTGATTTGCTTTCCTTCATAAGGATAAGAATGTCTTATATCCATAATAATGATTTGATAGTTCAATTCCTCAATGAAAATGTAAAGAAAATATATATATGTAGGGATATATCATGACCATTGATATATATAAATATATATATATATATATATTATTTTCATGAATGCATTTTGCTTAGACTAAAAAATGTGATAGGATCATGATCGCTTAATATATTAATTTATGATGAATGCATTTTGTCTTTAAGTGAAAACATATTAGGTGTAAGATTGCTTAGCATATTTTGCTTTATGAATGCATTTTTCCTTAAGAGAGAAAATATATTGAGTACTTGATCACTCAACAAAATTGCATTTTACAAATGAGTTTTAGCTTTGAGCGAAAATGTCTTAGGTTCAATGTTTATTATAATGGAAAGTCTATGACTATCTTCACATTGTTAGCTTAAAACGGATTTTGCTCATAGAAGTCACCAATGCTAAGGTTACCTTTTCTAACTTCACATACTTCTATTGGTTTTGCTCTTCCCTTACTAAAATTGAGCACATCAACTTTATAATTGATGAAAAAAGGAATAAGGCTTCTCCTTAATAAGGGGAGGATTATAGTGAGTAGGCCTTCAACTGCTCAAAAGCCTACTAACACTTCAACCCCTAACTAAATTTTTTAACTTTTTTAGTATAAGAAAGAAAGTTAGGTAATGATATATTGATCTGAAAAAGGATCTAGAACAACTCTTCAATCTTCTCATAAGCCTCCAAATGTCATTAACAGAGCATAGGGATTCTATAGTCTAAATTGCCTCTATCTTCTCCAAGTCAATCTTTATACAATGTTAGGTAACTATAAAATCCAAAACCTTTTCAATACCTATACTGAATACACTTTTATGATAGTTAAATTTTGTCCTAAATCTTCACCCTATCTCAAAGAAATCTTTTATACAATATAGATCACACTATTTTTGATCTTGACAATCATCATTGATGTTGCCTCCACATTGTTACCTAGTAGTGGTTTAACTTCCTTATTAACCAACCTTTAGTATCTTGCCCCAATTTTTTAGGTTAAAGCATCAGTCCATAATATTAGATGTCATTGTGCATAACGAATAAGGTGTTCTTAATGTATGACCCATATATAGAGATCTAGTGATATCTCAAATAGACATCTATGCTTATCCATTTATGAATAATAAATGCATCCACCAACTAGTTCATTTTAGATAAGATTTACTTGTCCCTTACATAAACATTGTTAAGTTTTATAAATCCATATATATTTGCATCACTTTTCATTTGACTTATTAACCATCATCATGTTGCCCAACCAACGTAGATATTGTATCATATGTTGGTTTAATAACCTTTACACTTTTTCCCTAATAGCTTTTTGTCTTTTCAGGGCAATGGTATGCTTGTTTTATCTTTCATTCCAATAATAAAGGTTAAAATTTAATTTGTACACCACCAACTTAAATCAATTCCTCTTTTATCTTGTGGTCTTCAATCAAATATTTTCACTTACTTTCTTAATAATAATTCCATATACACTCTTTCAATCATAGCCTCTACCTTCAATAGCCTTTCCTTCTTAGGTTCACTTATACTACCCATACTATCTCTTCTAACTCTTACGAGTTGATTTCACGAAAATTAAAGCTCCCATCAGTTTTAAAGACTTTAAATAGAACTACCTAGCTTCCTTTAAGTCCCTAAACATCTTAACTATACTATTATAAGTGGGGAACTTAATCATTGATTGGTATGGTAACAACATAGCCTAATGGAGGAAAGAAAGTCTTTTCACAATGACATTGTATGCTGAAGGTCTATTAGACAAAATAAAATTAATATCTACAGAGGTATTATTTCTCACTTCATCAACAACCTGATCTTCCTTAAAGCACAAGTTTGCCCCCTCAAAAGCCAACCAATGAAATCAACATAGCCTAAAATGTGTCTTTGTGAACTTTAGTTCTTTAAACACATCATACAATGCGATTTCATCTGAGCTTCCATTATTAACAAAAATCCTTCTACTTTATAGGTGGCTAGTGTCATTATAGTGACCATTATGTCATCATTGAGATTGATCACCTTGGGATCTTCCAATTAAAAGATAATTGATTTTTTTAATCTCATTCTCTTCTTTGTTTTACCCATAATATGGATCGATGATTCAAACATAAATCCAAATTTCTTTAACTTTGACTAGCTTAAATTCAAATCTCTGATGTTACTGGGTTAATCAACAAGGCATAAGAGAGGTCACCATAGGTTTGTTAACATGATTACTTGACTAGGATTAATTATATTGCATTTTATTATCTGTAGTTTGGGACTATCTACCACAAACTAATCTAGTAAGCCTTTTTAATAGGAAATCAATTGCCTTTTATTGATCTTGACACTTTTCCTTCTTATAGCTATAATCTTATGATTCCAAGTTTATATTTTCAAACTAAACACTGGCATAAAAATTCTTTAGCAGTAAACTAAATAAAGTAATGCTCATTCTATTATATTCCTAAAAATAATTATTCTATTCTTTATCTATTCTATCCTTTAAACCAAACAAGTTATAAAAGTTATCATCTTAGCCTTAGCTTTTCAGTTGATTCTCGTATATAACATTTTACTATCGTACAAGTAAGTCGTCCATATTTTCACTTTGCTTCACATCTATCTAGATTCTTCGTCAAGCATTTGTAAAATAATTTAAAGGTTGCTCTGACTTTAGTAATTTTCAATCGAAGAAGGTGAGGAAAAAAATGAATCCACTACAAGAAAACAATACAATCTGCGACGTTTTATTGATAAAATGTCACTGTTTAAATGTCACAAAAAGCTCAAATTTTTCATGATGTTTTGTGAAAACGTCGCAGATTTGTAACACTTTTTGCAATATTTTTTAATTAAAACGTCGCAAATTGTATTCTATGATGTTTTTTTGTTATTTTGTGACTTTTTTAAACATCCCAAATTATGTTGTTTTCTTGTAGTGAGTTGATCGTAAAAGGATCATAGCAGTAACTTGAGTAACTTGAAAGGTCTTCAACTACTATTTTTATCTGCTTTAATCATTCACTTTTACTATCTTTAGGTCCAGACTCTCTTTGATTTTAATTTAGAATAATTGGAGATAAGGGGAAAAAAGTCTTCGTGATCAGTTTGCGATGCAAGAGAGACAGAAAACGATACCCAAAAGTCAAAATATAGACCTATTAAACCATTTTACATATGTTAAAAACTTATTTTTGGTTTTGCTTTTGTTTTTGGTTTACATTGTTAGCTTGTATTTTTGGTTTTGCTTTCCTTTATAAAAAAAAAAAACTTTGACAAATTTTCAGAATGGAAGGATGGGCCCACAGATCTTAAGGGGGTGCTTGGTTGATGGGTTTGGGAAGGGGTTAATGGGTATGGAATGAAAAATGAGTGGTTGGTTGTTGATTATGATTATAGGGGTAATTGTTTGATATCCCACTTTGGGGGAATCCTCCATACCCCCCATTTAGTAGAGGAATGAAACTCATTCCTTAGTAGAGACTCATTTTTTAAAAATATTTTTAATACTAATTAATTAAATATAATAAAATAATTAAAATATAAGTAATTACAATATAATTAATTAAAATAATAATATTAATTAATTAAGTACATTATAATTAATTACAATACAGTTAATTAAAATATAATTCATTCATTAATTAAAATAATATAATAAATTAATTAATATAATTAATTAAAATATAAATCATTAATATTAATTAATTACATTTTTTTTACAAACCAACCACTATCAATGGTAATGGTAATCATTCATTCCTCTTAATCAACCATCATAATTATAATGATAATATCCATTCACATTCCTCACTATATTCATTTTCATTTCTATTACCATTCCCCTATACAAACCAAGCGCTCCCATATTAGAAATAAAAAAATTGTGTGATGGAACACGTTTAATTTTTAGAATTTTATAATAATAATTATTTTATTTTAATCACTAATTCCTTACATTATAATGATTAAATTTTTATTTTATATGTATAGTAAAAAATTCACATGTCAAAATCTCTCCTATGACGCGTTGCATGTTAGACAATAGCTTGTTGGATAAAGAACAAGAAAAGGGAGAGTTGGAAAATTGAGAAAGGGACACTATCACATGTTGATCAATAGCTTGTTGGACAAAGAAATGGATTTAGCAGGAAATAGAGACTTGGAGATTTGGGGAAGGAAATGAACAATGAATGTACCGTGTATAACCCTCTAATAAGTAATCATAAGAGTAACAGGAAAAGAAAGACTATGAAAGAGTTGGTGACAAATTAAACAAGTCGCCCCCAACTTTTGACAATATTTTCTAAGAAAGATAAGTGATGGTTATGCATTCACACCGAATATATAGAGCCAAGTACATATATATGTTTAATGAAGTGGTCGATTGACCAAATATATAGATATCACGAGTCAAGTCAAATACATGTTGGACAATAGCTTGTTGGACAAGGAACAGGAAAAGGGAGACTTGCAAATTCACGTTTCATGTTGGACAAAAAAACAGGGCTTAACAGGAAAATAGAGACTTGGAAATTTGGGGAAGGAAATGATTATATCGTGTGTAACCCCCCAATAAGTAACCATTAGAGTAACAGGAAAAGAAAAACTACAAAGGAGTAGGTAATGGAGTGGGTAACAGATAATATATGTTTAATAAAGTCGTCCCAACTTTTTACAATATTTTCTAAGAAAGCTAATTGATGGTTATGCATTCACCATTGTAATAGTAATAACAGTGAATATATATAGCCAAGTACATATATATGTTTAATGAAGTGGTCGAGTGACCATATATATGTATATAGCCAAAAAATTTAGGAGTCAAAGTCTCCCATTTGAGCAATAGCTTGTTGGACAAACAACAGGAAAAGGGAGACTTAGAAATTTGGGGAAGGGAGACGTTGCATGGTTGACAACAGCTTGTTGGAGAAAGAAATGGCCTTAACAGGAAAATGGAGACTTGGAAATTTTGGGAAGCAAATAAACAATGGATGCACCGTGTGTGATCCCCCAATAAGTAGGGATAAGAGCAACAAGAAAAGAAATACTACGAGGAAGTAGGTAAGAGATAATAAATGTTTAATAAAGTGGTTCCAATTTTTGACAACATTTTCTAAGAAAGCTAAATGATGCTTATGCATTCACCATTGTAATAGTAATATCAGTAAATATATATATAGCCAAGTATACATATATGTTTAATAAAGTGGTCAGGTGACCAAGTATATATATATATATAGCCAAAAATTAACGAGTTAAAATCTCCTATTTGACACGTTACTTGTTGGATAGTTGCTTGTTGGCCAAAGAAATGGACTTAACGGGAAAATGGAGACTTGGAAATTTGGGGAAGGAAATGAACAACAATTGTATTGTGTGTGACCCTCCAATAAGTGAGCATGAGAGTAACATGAAAAAGAAAATGACTCGGGTAGTATAGGAAATAGCAATACATGTTTAATAAAAAGTTAATTATTAAAAAATTCTCAAAATTTACATAATTTTATAATTATAATTCAAAATTTACATAATTTTATAATTATATTTTATTTCATAACTATTTTAGGATTTATGATATTTTTAATTTATTAAATATTAAAATTCATATGTAATACAAATACAATACGTGACATTCTCGTGATAAAAACATCAACCTGACATGATTCATTACGTCATTCATATTATTAACAGAAAATTTAATGTTAGACTATTTTTGCTAAAAATTAAAATTATAATTATTTTAATGTGATTTTTAAAGTTTGAACTATTATTATAAAATGAATCATTTATAAATTTCCAATATAAATTGAATAGCAATAATGTGACTTGTTAAATACCAATCTAGTTTGTGAAGAATAGTTTTTCTTGATAAGGAGGTATCTTTATATTTTTATTTATTTTAAATTGTCTATAATATTAGTCTTTTTTTAACTATGAGTAAAAAATAAGTATTTAATATTTAATCTTATTTTTATTTAAAAACTAGATGATTTTAATAACTTTTTATTTGAATTTTTTAAAATAACTTTTATAATATTTAGTCAAACTAATTTTATTTTTATAAGTTATTGGATGTAGATTGCGGGTAAAGTTAAGCTGTAACATGAGTTCAAGTTTAGCATAAATTTTGCAAATTAAAAAAAGGTGATTTCTTTCATAGTTCCATAACCTAAACGGACTAGATACACTGTTCCAAATTCCATCCTTGTTTCGCGCCCAATATGAGCATCTAATACGAGGTCGTTTTGCAGGTTTTGCAAATAATACTACAAAATGACGTCGTATTAGGCACGAAGCAGGATTAGAACGGAATAAAATTTAAAAGGTTTAATTGGTATTAAAGATTAAATAAAATTAAATATTTTGAAAATTAATTAAAAATATTTTCTTTATTTATCGAAAAATTTTAAGTTTATTTGAAAAATTATTAAATAAAAATTAATTAATTTTAGTTTATAATAACTTATTGATTTAAAAAATTTGATATATCAATTAATGAATTGATTGGTTTTTAATAAAAAGAGTTATTACGGTAAATCGAAATGAAAAGTTGATAATTGAACTGAAAAGTTAGAAAGTTCAAGGTTTATTATAATTGAATCGTTTGAATTTTTTAATCATCGATAATAACTCATTTTTCTCTTTTTAAAATTAGGAGTCTTTTTAATTTTGATTGGTTATTTGAATTTTCTCCTTTTTTTTGTTCATTGCTTGTGGTAAATCGTAAATAATATTTGCCCCTTTTTAACTGATAGTGAAATACATATTTTTATTTAAAGATTGGATTGGATTGAATGCTACTCAAATCATTAGGGTTAATTAAAAAAAATTTAAATTTTTGTCAATTTTTTAATTATAGTCAAAATTTTTAAAAATAGTAATAAAATGTCCAAGCTTTTAATTTTTTCACTTAATTAGATATCTCAGCATAATTAACAGAAGTGCGTTAGATTATTCAAACGAAGTTATTTCGTGATGATTCTAAAATGCCGTCATTTAAAGAAGCGTTGGTCACCATATTAGCCATCTTTTTTGACAATAAGGGGTGCATCGAACCCTGACCTTTCACTCACAATTACTTAACGGTCGCGGCTTCCACCAGTGCCGTCCTGCCTGTATTTTCCTATTCTTTGTCTTGATTCCTCGTACTGCTTCAGTGCTTTGTGAAAGAAAGTACACCATTGGTTAATGTTTTGCGATAATTATGGAGGGAATAATCAATTTTGTCTTGGTTGGGTGTGTGTGTGTGAAGTCTAACTCCTCGGCTGGGTGCTTGTGGAAACTGTGAGTGCGTGAGTTGCTGTCCATACGTCAGCCAATTTCTAGAACCCATATGTCAGCCAATTTCTAGAAATTGACCGATCCAATTGAATAGATGGATTTGTCAAAAAAAAATTATTAATTGAACGTGAATTTATGCTTGGATTGATGGATGAGCTGCTGTCATTACCCGTATAGTCTGGTAATCGGTAAATGAAACTTAAAAGAGAACTTCAACAAATGCCGGACGTTATGGACAATGAGGACGTTATCGCATCTCACGTCAGTAAAAATAAAGAATACGCTAATACTGAATTAAAATTAAAAAATTGAAAATTTGAGTATTTTGTTTAATAATAAATCATTCAAATTTTAATAACAAAGTTATTAATATAAACTGAACCAAAAAATTGGTCAATTTAAAACTTTTACAGTTGAATTGGTTCAATTTTTTAATGATTACCAAAATACAATTTTATTAAATATCTTTTTAAACTATATTTTTACATATTTAATATCTTTTTAAACCATATTTTATTTTTCGTATCTAATATCTTTTTAAATGATATTTTATTTTTCAGTATTCAGTTCCTCACATCAATGCAAAGTCCAGTTAAATTCAATTTATGGTATTAAAGAAAAGTAGGATTAGGAATTACATTTTTATCATAATTATTAAAAAAAGAGGGTTTAAAAGATTAATAATATACTCTTTTAATAAAAAGCGTCAAAAAATTTTAAATTAATATAGCTATATAATGGAATTTCCCTTGGTTATTAACAAAATTTGTAGTATTATACTACGATAAATATTTGGGATGAGAATGAGCTGGCTATGAGCCTAAATTTAGGTGTTTTCAATAGGTCAACATATGAGTCAAATCAGGTCCAGATTGGTCAGAGGTCTAACTTTTTATCGTTTTGCTTAGGCCGGTTATGATTAATGTATAATTTCAATAGTTATGAATTATCTGTGCATAATATTTTGATTTGTTTATATATTTAATTTGTTTAAACAGAAAGTTGATTGATGATATAA
>JAOSBK010071974.1:0-14620 GCA_027568895.1 Erythroxylum shatona
TGTAAAAAATAGTTGTATTTTTTAATAACCTTCTCTTAGTTATTTTAATGTTTTAGGAGTTTGAAATGCACAATTATGTTATTGTTTTTATCTCATATATTGTTTATCTATGAAGAGGAATTATGTTTTTATTTTCAAATAGAACCAATTTGATCTTTAATATTTCAATTTTAAGTTTGAATTTTTAACAAGACAAAAGGTTTGAAAAGAAAGTTTAAATGACTTAATATGATTTTAATTTTCAATTTTTTTTGCGATAATAGTTAAGTGAAAGGTTTATAATTATTGATCAAAAGAGATGCCAATCATCCGAATAGAGGCATCAATTAATCCAACTTGTTTAAAGAGCAATCCATAATGATTAATCTGGCAATTATTTGATGGACATAAAATAGTCTATGACATTTTGTAATACACGATTCATATTCAATGTGAGTTTTAAAGTAATAAATTAAAAGGTAATTTATATTCATTATGATTATTCTTTGGTCTTAAAATATTAAAATGCATAAATAACAAATAATTTAGGTTGTAATTTTTTATTCAAAGATATTCATAATCCAAAAATGCAAATGGTGATTCTTATTTTTATTCTTAAAAATGTAAAAAAAGAAAAGATCGTTTAGGACCTTTAATATTTATATAAAAATGTAAATATTTCTTTATGTTTTAAATTTTATTTTTCTCTTATTAAAATTTTATTTCCTTATCCTGAATACTTCATTAGGCCTTTTTAGTGTTAGTCTTATGCCTTAGATAACTTTTGTCTCATAAGTTTTGTTCTATGTCTTAGATACCTCTTACATTTATGATTTTTATTATTATTTTGAAATCCTATATGCCTCTCTATGCATTGTAATAGTTCAACTCTCGATTTTTTTTGTAGACTTTTTATCTTTGTTCCCTACATGTTTATTTAGGTGTTTTAATTTCAATATTGTCCTAATTACATTTTTAGCCTTTTTTTAATTATTAGTTACAAATCTTTGATTTCCCTATAGGAAATAACATGCAAAATGAGTAAGGAATGAGAAGTAAATATAATTAAAAAAAAGGGTTGCCAAGTTAAAATTGTGAATTGGATTATTATTGATTTTGCGATGTAAATGTTGACTGAATTGAGAATAGGCATATAGTTTGGAGACCCAATTTGAGTTGTGGTTACTGGTCGATATAGAAGTGTATTTTTGTTACAGGGGGACCTTTATTTCAAAGGGAGATGTCTATTTTATAGGAAAAAATATGCCAAATAGGGTCCTCATAAAATGTGACATAACCGCTTTTTAAATTAAAACAAGAGCTCCTTAGTATTAACTTATGATCTCATTGTGTAGGAGACTTATAACCATGTATGTCCTTTATATCTTTAATTTTTATTGAAAAATATATTAATGAGGTTATGAGAAAGGAGTATAACTTTAGACACTTGTCTATATAAATACCACCATAAAAAATCACTATAGTAAGATTTTAATTGGGATTTCTTCAACCATTTTGACATCATAGTACCTAGATTAAGTATCGTAATGAATTGAGGATGGTAAGGGAAAAAGAAAGAATCATAAAACTAGAAGAGTAGGAGGGAGAAAGATAAGACAAAAACTTAATGTAAGTACTAGAAAATAAGAAAAATAAGATTTAATGATTGGTTTTTATCATAAATTTAATTTTTAACTTTGGATAATCCTTGGTTTACAAAAATATTATATCCATGAAACATTGAAGTGTTTCTTTAATATAAAGTAAGTGGTTTGATTAAATTCTTAAACATAGGAATCTAAATGGTAATCGAATGTTATCACCATTTAGAGTTTGGATGAACTAGTATAATTCAATAATGTAGGGGATGTATTACCATCATCACCTAACAAAAATTTAATTAACAAAAAAAATCTTAGGCAAAACTATTTTATCAGGAGTTAAACTATATGAAAGGAAGAACAAGAAAAAAGGTTTAATATCTGTGTTCAAGAGCTAATATTTCAATGAGACACTCGTCTAAATTGTGCAAAATATTTTTTTAGTATGGTTAGTGATTTGTCTGGATCTATCATTGACATATCCTCATGAGACTTATTGTTCACTTATATTATCCTTTACTGGCACTTCCTACCATCTTGAGACTTCTTCTCTTTCTTGCCATTTTATTAAAATATTAATAATTATTCATGCATCAACCAAAATGTCATAAACAAGCATATTCCCAATAAGTTATTAAATTCTTACCTTTGCCTTTATAGCTAATGACCTTGATTAATTATAATATTTCATGACAATTGTTTTAATATATCCCACTTTCTAAATTGTGAAGGAATTTGTTCTTGGATGTAGGAACTCATTTGTTGCCAGTATTTATATTTTGAAGGAGATTGAAGAGAAGCTTTCATAGGTATTCAAATGACATTCTTTTTCTTTTATACTTGGTTCAGGTAAGTGATTTTGTTTTTTACTACATTTTTTTGAACTTGGTTTAATTTGGGTATATGTTTGTAGTATGAACTTCTCATATGAACTTCCAGCATTTGTAATTGATATGACCTACATCATATGAAATTTATTTGTGGTATTAACTTTGGGTTATCATTGAAATAAATAAGATGAGTTAGACTTATACTATAGTTCCAATTACCTTAATATGTCAATCTATTATTTCTTTCATGCTTATTCTGTTGTGATTAGCTTCTCTTTACTTTTCATGTCAAAAATTTGTACACGCATCTTTTAAAAACTAGTTATATGTTAAAACAATATACTAAAATAAGTATTCATATTGTTTTGAATACTTATTATATTTAGCACGAGTTTATATTTAATATAGGACTATTCATATTAATAATCTTCTCACATATATGATTACAAACTTATATGTTCGATCTTCAAGATAGGTTCGTTTTTTAGATTTGAACCCATAAACCATAACCTATAACCTATGATGATTGCTCCTGTGAAGCTTATCGGTGAAAAATATGAGGAGCTTAGGAGTGACAACAAGGATTTGTTGTCTTGAATGACAAGTCTTATCATAGATGTGAAGTAATATTTGGCAAAACTAGATGGTACTAACTCATGATTCACTATTTTAAATTAACAGTTGTGCAGAAATGAGTTATGTTGATAGATCTTGGATGAATAGACAATTAACAGCTGATGGATACATTAATCCTGAATTTGTTGCCGGAGTTGAGGCTTTTATTCATTATGTATGCTCTTAACCTGCATATATGGATGGGCCAAAGATTAGATATCCATGTAAAAAGTACAAACACAAATGGTTCCTTCCTATTGATGAAGTTAATGGGCATTTTCTAAGAAAATGGTTTGTCCCCAATTATTTTGAGTGTACACGACATGGGTAACTCGGCATTTGTAGCACCTCAAGGGGTAATCAAGTAGAATCATTTGTCAAATTCAATAAATTTGAAGGGAGGATTCCATTTAGATCAAATTATAAGGATGCAATTGAAAATTCATACATTCAAATGGTTTATGATGTAATCGTAATACCTTTGAGGAAAATATGGAAAATCTTGAAAAAGAACCTAACTCATAAGCAAAACAATTTTTTGACTTACTACAGTCAGTAGAACAAGATTTATGGCCAAATTGTGCGAAAATGACTGAATTGTCTTCAATTGCTGGAATATTGAACATAAAGTCTAAAGGGAATATTTTGGACTTTATTTTTGATAAAATTCTTGAGAGGTATAATGAATCATTGCCTCTTCATCATACAATGGTTAATAGTTTTTATAATATGAAGAAATTGATTAGGGGTCTTAGTTTGTCTGTTGAGAAGATTGATTGCTGCAAATTGGGATGTATGTTGTATTGGGAAGATGATGTGGAATTACAAGAGTGAAAATTTTGTGGTCAACCATGGTTCAAGCCTATAAAGCGTTCAATGAAACATAAATTAGTACCCTAGAAGCGGATGTACCATTTCTTATTAACTCTGATACTTCAAAGACTATATACTTCTAATGCTAATGCATCTCACATGAGATGGAATAATGATCATGAACATGAAGACAAAATTATAAGTCATCCTTCAGATGCACTAGCATGGAAACATTTCAACGACACCCATCTTCAGTTTGCAACTGAACGTCGTAATGTAAGGTTGGGATTGTCAACTGATGGATTCCAAACATTTAGTCAATCCGGCCAACAATATTCATCATGGCCAATCATAATAACTCCTCCTAATTTGCCTCCATGGATGTGTATGAAGGACGCGCATATATGTTCTTGACAGTGATTATGCCAGGCCTTTCAAATCCGAAGCGTAAAATTGATGTTTTCTTACAACCATTGATATCAGAACTGCAGCATCTTTAGGAATATGGTGTTCAGACATATGACTTGTCCCTGAAACAGAATTTCGTTTTGAGAACGACATTGATATAGACCATTAGTGATTTTTCGGCATATGCCATGTTGTCTGGATGGAGCACAGTTGGAAAACTAGCTTGTCCGTATTGTGGCAAAGATTCTGATACCTTCTATTTGCCAAACAGGGACAAACTCTGTTGGTCTGATAATCACAGGAAGTTTATTCCTCCAAATCATCCATTTAGATGCAATAAAAAAAAGTTCATTAAAAATAGGATAGTAAATACACCTACTCCTCCTTACAAAGCTGGTGAAGAGATTTTTCTAGAGCTCAATGAATTAGGCTTGCTGAAAGTTACAGAATTTGAAGTTGATGAAGTTAATAAAAGCACTAGTCAAAACTTTGGTTGGAGAAAACGAAGTATCTTTTGGGATTTGCCATATTAGAAAACTAATTTAATACATCATATTCTAGATGTGATGTATATTGAAAAGAATTTTTTTGACAATTTATTCAATACCATAATGAACATTAAAGGGAGGGTAAAAGACAATGCAAAATCACGAGTAGATTTGCAACTTTTTGTAGAAGGAATGAGTAGATCTTTGCATCGGTAAATATCCAAAAACATGTTACACTTTGGACAAAGAAGCAAAAGGAAATATTGTTTGAATGGTAGAAAAGTCTAAAGTTTCCTAAGGTTATGTTTCAAACTTGGCAAGGATTGTGGACATAACGAAGTACAAATTATTTAGGTTGAAAAGTCATGATTGTCATGTGTTTATGAAAAGGATAATTCCAATTGCATTTCAAGAGTTGCTACCGAATAAGGTTTAGGAAGTGATATTAGAAATAAGTTTATTTTTAAAAGTTTAATATCATCCGTTCACTGAAATGGAACTATTAGAAAGGGAGATCCTAGTAATTTTGTGTAAGTTAGAAGGAATTCTTCATCCAAACTTCTTTGATTGTATGGAGCATTTACCTGTGCTTTTAGCTCACGAGACAAAACTAGCTAGTCTAGTTCAATATCGATGGAAGTATCCATTTAAGACGTAAATCAAATTTAACTTATTTTAATTGAAGTTATAACATGTTTTAACTATAAAATTGAAATAACTATATTGTCTAATATAGGTATTTGCATCACTTGAATAAAAATGTCAAAAACAAAGGTAGAGTTGAAGGTTCGATATGTAATACTTATTTAGTGGAGGAAGCTAGTACATTTTGTGGACATTATTTTGAGCCACATATTCACACAAGAGAAAGAAAAGTTCCTCGTAATGACGATAGGAGAGAAACGAGTAATTCTGATTGTAACTTATCCATTTTCACATATCATGGGCCAGCATATGGACGTGCAACAAGAAGAATGTTAACAGAGTAAGAAATTAAGGCTACTTATAGTTACATTTTATTGGATTGTCAAGAGGTTCAACCTTTCGTGCAGTAAGTTGAACATGTTGATGTCGATTTTCAAATTTTGTCTTGTTTATAACTAAAATACAATAATAATGTATTTAGATTGTACGAGGAATTATTACGTGAGATCATGCCAGACAACACACAGGATGAAGTAAATAATAAGGTTGGAAGATAGTTTGCACGATGGTTTAAGAGATATGTAAGTTTCCACTTACAAATGTTCTCATAATTGAATTATAAGATTTAAGTGTTGAATTAACATTATACTCATTGATGTGATAATTTATTTTTATGTAGGCCTTCGAAAATCTAATAGAGAACAAGTTCATTGGTGATCTTGCTAAGGGACCTCTGTAAACTATTAAATCGTATCCATGTATTTTGTTAATGGATACAAATTTCATATAGAATATCATGATCATAGCATGGCAACAATAAATAGTAAAGTTTCCATACAGGGTGAATTGATGGATTACTATGATAAAATTATTGAGATACTTGAAGTTGAGTACCCTGCATTTCCAATCAAGTGAACTATGATATTTAAGTGTGATTGGTTTGATCTGACTCCAAAATGTTGGAAAAAAAGTCCATACCTAATGTAATCTTGCTGACATTTCATCTGGAGTGGAGGGCAAGGGTCAGAGATCTAAAGAGGAGCCAAATTTTGATTCTTATTTTTCAAAAAATGAAGATGATTGTAACTTAAAATTAATTTATGATAGCAATTAATTTGTGTTTATATGTGAATATTTTATTCGACAAAGAAGATCATTTCAAAATTTTCACTATATTGTTACAAATATTTAATTCAAATTCTTAATCAAGGAATGTCGACATGGCGTCTAGTTCTAGATGGTAGTAATTCATTCCGTTGGGAGGAATGTGGCAAAATTATCCCTGCCGAAGGATTACACAATGTAGTAAAAATCTGCACTTTATTAAGTAATGATCGTTTGCCTTTCATGGTTGATATTCTGCTTCAAGTAGTATAGTATTATCTGAAAAAAAAAACCAATTTCCTTATTTTGTACATCTAATTCCCTTTTATGAAGTTATTGTATTTATTCACATTCTAATAAACTACATGTTTTAAGATTACTTGCAACTCGAAGATGATATATATGATGAAGGAGGCGGGAGCAATGACACAACAGTTGATAAAGGATTAGGGAAATCAGTTGCTTTGGAAAAGTTGCCAATTCCACAGTGCTCGTCTATCAATTCACATACGTATAAGTTTTCCTGAGAGGTTAGTTTAACTAGTATCTAATCTGATAGGTTTATTTAACTAGTATCTAATTTTACAATATGTAAGTTCTATTCTAATTGTGTTGTAGGTAAAATGTTTCATCTCCAAATTTAGCAATAGTAGAAACATTGTTGCACGAAGGTGTTCAAAAACTTACACGTGAGGGAAAAACTTTCACTGTTTCAATTGGTGCATTCGAACATACTAGAACCCTTCTCGGGAATCCAGCCATCGAGGACTCATTTACTTTCACCGAATCTCATCTCACTTAGAATCCTAAATAGTTATATCATTATGATTTATCTCTACAATACACTAGACTTAGCTTCAAACTAATTACATTATTGTCCTATGACTGTAACATAATTATTTATAATTGAATTTGCAGTTTGTACTTCAATACAATATTCAACAAATCACAATAACCTATTATAATTATTCTATAAAGCATAGTAATAGTTCAAATTCTTATATATCTACAAAATTCAATAAACAATGAATTTTAGGTAGAAATATGGGACCAAAGAGACAACGTGCTGTAATGTGGCCGAAGTTCAGACGCATGTTTGACGGTACTTACTGTGAAGGTGGACCATCACAGTCTCCATCTGCAATGGAATCACCATCTCTACCTCTAGAGCCTCCAGTTGTAGATGAAGCATCACCTGTTTCTCCTTATGTTTCACCATCCAATACTAATCCATCATCCACTACCCCTATAGTGGATGAAGGAGACGACTGTCAGCTTAGAGTTGAGGGACCTGATGGAAGAAAATATATCATAATAGTCAATAATATGTAAGTGACAATGCATGAAACACTATATATATTTATAATTTTTGCAGATGGTATAAAATTATTTTTTCTTCTATTAGGTTGATTCCGTATGGACCGTATTCTAGACATATAACATCTACATTTAAGGAGAGGATTGATCCTAAGGGTTATGTACGGAAGAAAATCTCTCAGTCCACAAAGGCATTTTACTTTTACGAGTTTGAGGTACAATATAGAAATAATTTCCTTTTTCATTTATTTGTATAGATTAATTACATAAATAATAGTGGATTATAAGTACTTAAATGTTTTCCTTTTAATTTTAGAAAAAAATTTACTAGGATTCTAGTATCGACAGGGTCATACATGGTTTTTGGGAGAGGCGAGCTCGTACACATTATCGCGACTTTATTAAAGCGATACACAGGGCTGGTGTACTACCGCCTTATATTTTTAAGGGCATATGGAGTTGTTAGCAGAAGTACTGGACATCACCTGAGGCAATGTTCATATCAGGCCATAAATCGACCAACAAACATGGAGGCCCAGTGGGAGACAATCTTCCAGTTTATATGGGAGGATCACTTACCCACTACGAGCATACAGAGAGACTTGTAAGTATCTAACTATTACACTTATATTCTAATTTTTTATTTTGCAATTTTTCAATTTAAATTAATTTGTGAATGTTGTGATGATAGATAATGATCATGGTATAAATTTCTGGTTCCATATATGGCTGTGGTGAGTTATTTTCTTCGTTCAACATGGAGGAATATCATAAAAATAGAGGAAACTTTGCCAAAATTTTTACAAATTCTTGTTTACTTAGAATAGATTATTGTTATGTAGGAAAATTCTATGGGCATAAGCCCTACACCTTGTCAGTTATTTTTGCATACTCACACTAAGAGGCATGATGGTGTGACATTCGTCAACAGTCAATGTAGAGAACTAAATATTAGATCAGGAAAAGAAGCACACCATATTTAGAGAACTGGTAGATTTCAAAACTTTTTAGAAATCTTATTTTCAGTGGAAGCAATATATCCAAATCATCATGCCAATCTATACATGATATGGTATAAGGATAATATTAAACATAAAAAAGATAGTGATATTGCCAACTCTTTTGCTATAGCTTTAATTCCTCACTGCAGTATCCTCTCTTTCTTCTTGTATACAAAGCCTTTGTTTTTGAATCCTTTTCTTTGTCAATCTATCCTCTCTTTGTTATTATATCCTCAACTAATTTGATTTACCTCTTGTTCTTCGAGGACAACTTGGTTAACAAAATCCTTTGATGGGAAAGGAGAAGAAATATTTGGAGGAGATTTTCTTAGAAGAAATAAACTAAAAAATGAGACTCTTCTCTTGCAAATTTTGGCTCACTTATGCAAGAAAGGAGAGAGAGACTCAAACCATGCAAGAAAACTTTCTTACACACTTAATTTCGATTATGCACGGAATAGGAGAAGAGAAAAGCATCCAATGCATCACTTCGTACTTTAATGAATCAAGTAGCCAATAAATGAGACTATTCTCATTTATCATTAAGATGGCTATATGAAAAGACTATTAACCTAATATGACTTACCAATTTTGGTTTTGGAAGATGGAAGAAGCAAGATGGTCCATCCAATGCACATCTTTCTTCTTAATCCAATGAATGCTAATAGGTTATATGCCATCATTAAAAGATAACCATTAAACCATTTAATGGTAAGTTCATAACTCCATTCAATGATGACAAACCATAATAAAGACCTTTATTTAGCAATTTAATGTCAAATGTTCAGCTGCATAATCAATCCATTAAAACTGAAATTGCTACTCCCTTCTTTAAAAAATTTGTTTTAATATAATTAATCTAATCAATTACATTTAACCAAAGTCTAGCCCATTTCTAAATGAACATTTGGGCTTTTAATTAACCATTAATTAGTGCAAGCCCGACATTCAATTATGCGCTTCTAAAACCTCCATTTATATTTCTTACTTAGCTTGATAACTTTCCTTGAATCCAAGTCGAGAATCTTATTGGACTTTGATAATTTAAGCTCCAATAAGCATAGAATTAACTTAATCTCATTAAAATTAATTCTAGCTTATTAACTAAATATCATTCCACTAAAGAAAATTAGTTGAACTCTTGAATTATTAAATATCATGAGAAAACATATTTTATGTCCAATTGCAAACCCTATTTAGAACCTTATTATAGACATCCGCTCAACAAAGGGTAAAATTACCATTTTTCCCTTATGTTGGTTTTTCCTTCTAGATCTCTCATTTTACTTTATATGTATAAACATATAAGATCTCATCTTGGTGTTAAGACTTGATGGGTAGCTAGACCATCAAACTACTGGCCCCAGTTTAATCACCAAATCTCCTTAAAACATCTAGAAGTGATGATATCACTATAAACTCTTTATTTGAGTGGATGTTCCCTGATACATGTTTCAGTTAATAATTCCAACATGCAAACACTTGATTAATACTCTATAAAAATCCATTCCAATCATATCAAGAATTATAATGAAACATATATGAGTTCACCACTCATCAAGATTATGTTTCATAATAAGCGAATGCTTAAGTTGTATGTTTTAAGATTAAAGTAACGACCCACTTTATTCTTGAAAACATACTTGATTCCAGATTCATTTAATAGTGCCATTATCGATAGTCAACTACTATCATGATATGAAACTCATCATTCCCTTAAAGTAAACTCCTTTACTTATATGGAGATAAATCGCAACACTACCGTGAAAGCCATAATCAAGCGACCAACTTGATTATTCAACAATGAATCATTTAATTTAGACTCTAATAATATATATGTTTCCCATACATCTCCATGTATATGTATATTACATAATAAAGAATCTTGGTACCTTATAACTAATTATATTAAGCTCATACAAATAAAATCAAACTCTTTTGTTTTATTCATAATAAATATTTTTATTATAAAAAATTTAACTTGAAGAAGATTAAGTTATATGTAAATACACTTGCTTTCTAAGGCACTATATTTACATAACACTAACAATCTCCTACTTGCCCCAAAGCAAGTTTGACATGTTCCTCGTTCTCATCCCTTTCAGGTAACTCTCAAAGATTTTTTGAGACAATGTCTTTATGAATGGATCAGCAAGGTTTTGCTCTATGGGAATCTTCACCACATTCACCGCACCATGTTGTTTTATCTCCCTTAAAAGATAATATTTTTTCTTAATTTGTTTGTCATTTTTATGATTCCGAGGTTCTTTAGAATTAGCCACTGCCCCACTATTATCACAATAAAGTTTAATTATTTTTTTTACCTCAGGAATTACCTCTAAATCATTTAGGAACTTGTGAAGCCAAATTGTTTCCTTTACTACTTCATAAGTAGCAACATATTCAGCTTCCATAGTCGAACCAACAACACAAGATTGCTTAACACTCCTCTAGACTATGACTCCACCTCCTAAAACAAATATAGAACTTGATGTTGATTTCCTTAGATCAATATCTGATTCGAAATCGGAATCTGTATATCCTATTGGAAGAAGGTTACTTCCAAAGTAAACAATCATTAAGTTCTTCGTTCTACGAAGATAGTTCAATATGCACTTAACCACAGTCTAATGCTCCATTCCTGGATTAGACTGCAATCTATTTACTAGTCCCACTGCATAATAAATATCCAGTCTAGTGCAAAGCATAACATATGTTAAACTTCCAACTACCGAAGCATATGGAATGTTACGCATACATTTGACCTCCTCTTGGGTCTTAGGTGTTTGTTCCTTTGAAAATTTGATTCCATGTCTAGTAGGTGTGAAACCCTTGATTCCATATCTAGGAGGTGTGAAACCCCTCTTGGAATTTTGCATGGCAAATTTATTAAGCAAGTTTTCAATGTAGGTTAATTGAGGCAAGGTTATCTGTTTGTTCTTACGATCCCTTATAAGTTTGATCCCTAGAACATATTTAGCCTCTCCTAAATCCTTCTTTAAGAACTACTCATTTAGCCATCCTTTACTGTAGATAACATTTCTACATCATTCCTAATGAACAAAATGTCACTGACAAACAGAATTAGGAAAATAACCTTGCCTTCTTGTATCTTTTTATAAACACAAGGCTCATCTAGGTTTTGTATGAACCCATAGGTTATGATAGACTTATCAAACCTAATGTTTCAAGACCTAGATGCTTGCTTAAGTTCATAAATGGACCTCTACACCTTATGCTCATTACTTACCTCAATGAATCCTCGTAAGTGGGCCATATAAATGATCTCCTCAAGATCCCCACTAGAAAATGCGGTCTTGAAATCCATTTGCCGTATTCATAATTGAAATAGGCTTCTATGGCTAAACGAATTCAGATGGACTTAAGCATGGAAACCGGAGAAAAAGTCTCCTCATAGTCTATACCCTCTTTTTAAATAAAGCCTTTAGCTACCAATCTAGTTTTAAAAGTCTCTACTTTTCCATCTGATCCTCTTTTCCTTTTATAGATCCATTTGCACCCTATAACTTTTATATCTAGTGGTAGATCTACAAGGGTCCATAATTAATTGGTGTACATGGAATTTATTTTTGATTCCATCACTTTGAACCATTTTCTGCATCAACATCATCAATAGCTTGTATATAAGTGATGGGATCTATTTCTTCTTAGTCCAAGATGGCAATTATGCCTTCTCCTAGACCTAGGTACCTGTTTGGTTGTGTCACAGCCCTCCCACTACATCTAGGCACTATTTCATGTTTAGGTTGCTCTTCTGATTAAACTTCATTTTGACATCTTGTTCTGCTATATCTAAATCAACTCTTGGTTTGGATGAAATAGCTAACTCTTTTAGCATTACTTCACTTCTTCCTTTGTGATTTCTCACAAATTCTTCCTCTAAGAAGGTCGCATTTGTCGATACAATTACCTTTCTATCTTGAGGACTGTAAAAATAGTACCCTCGTGTACCCATAGGATATCCTACAAACAAACATACTTCTGACCTTGGCTCCATCTTTATGGATTCAAGCTTTAAAACACGAGCTGGGTAGCCCCAAGTCCTTAAGTACCCTAATGAAGGCACTCGACTAATCTATAACTCCCTAGGTGTTTTAGGCATCAATTTGGATGGAGCAAAGTTAAGAAGATAAATTTTCGTTTGCATGGAATATCCCTAGAATGATTATGGAAGGCTAGCATAGGACATCATTGATCTTACCCTTTCTAATAGAGTCCTATTCCTCCTCTTGGCTATACCATTCTATTAAGGTGGTCGAGGAGATGACAAGTTAGAAACAATTCCATTGTTAATTAGAAATTGTTAGAACTCTTTAGATAAGTATTCACCACCTTAATCTGAACAAAGTTATTTTAATGGCTTTCCTAGCTACTTCTCAGCTTCAACTTTGAATTCTTTGAAGCTTTCAAAGGAATCGCTCGTTTTTTGCATCAAATACAAATAATCATCTATAAAACTTATGGAGTATTCGTAAACTCCTCTAGCTTATATGTTCATGGGCCCACACACATTAGCGTGTACCAGGTCCAACATAGATTCATATCTATTTCCTTTGGAAGGAAATGAGGCCTTGGTCATTTTTCCTTCAATACAAGATTCATAGGTGGGTAATGGATCATTATCCAAGCCCACTAGGATCCGATCTGTTACTAACCTATCAAGTCTATTCTGATTGATATGACCCAGGTTTTTGTCTGAGATTATGAAAGATTTGGATAACCTTCAGCCTTGTAGACCTGATCCTCACACCAAACATCTCATGTAGGTGATGGACCATTGCACAAGTGGTTTTCATGCATGCAATTTGCTTTTGCAACATTCAGCTAGCAAAAGCCAGAATATAGCACTTAGTAGTCTTATCAGCATTCTACCATCACTCATATTGTTGGACTTACTCAAAAGTTGAATTTCCACAAAGAGGTGTAGGCTCATTTTCTATTAGTACCCATAAAATTTGTTCATATTGAAGAACAATGTCAAGGTTACGTCTCCATTCATTAAATTTGTCTCAATTGTCTAATTTGTTATTAGTCAAGACCATTGTGAGAGGATTCATATTGTGGTGATTATGTCTGAAAATAAAAATCATTAAAGAATAAGCATACTATTCAAAATATTGGAACTTGGTATAAAATCGTGATGCATGTATGCATGATGATAGATTTAACAAGACTTAAAAAATAAATCTTTATACGACAGTTATTTTTGTCATATATAATAGACTAAGTGACGATGGCTTTCTTATCCATAAAAAGAAATAATGGGACCCTCCTACTTAAAAAACAACCAAGCATCTTCATGCCTAACTTTTTGAGAAGTGCCATAATTTGGTCTATTCATTAATCAACAAAGCTTTGGTGGGCAGGTTATTGATAAACTATGTTGACTGTGTAACCATTTCATTCATCTACTAAAGGTACTTGCAAACCATGCCTCGGTGGGAGGTCACATTCGCTACCAATGAGGGGGCTTATCCTTTAGGAGACCCAAACCATGCAATATCTAGGATTCATGTCCTCTGGTGGGGGGTAACTGATCACCATATGCAAATAGGCCATCACATAGAGACTGTAGACTCTCACATGAGTATCCTCTTTCACTCAATCCTTATGGTCATTAAGTTTTAATAAATATCACCTTATCTAGATGCAATTTATTATCCATCCTATATTGTTTCATTATAACTTTTAATAAATACCATCCCATATTGTTTCACTAGAAAACTGTTAATGACATTAGATAAGGCTAAAAATATGTTACAATCAAAGGAGTACCAATTATCTTTACCTCCTCTCAT
>JAOSBK010072102.1:0-14604 GCA_027568895.1 Erythroxylum shatona
GATGATGGTTTCTCACTGAGTTCGCAAAACTCATCCAAAATTTGCAATTATTTTTCAGGACTCAGAAGAATACCCCGCTAGGCAACGGGTGTATAGCATCTACTGGTGAGTGAGAGAAGTGGTCGGGATCAGTTCGCGTCTACATTAGTGTCTGATAAAATTGTACGTTCTGAATTTTTGTATGAATGATTAGGTCAATTTGTAAGGTTAACAGACTGAAATAAATTGTAGTTATGAAAAGGACCCCTGTAGTCATTGATATTACCTATGATTGTGTATGTTCATTATTTCCGCATTGTGCACATGTTTGTGTTTCAAAAAAAATTTACTGAGATTTGACTGAGTGATGTAGCATGCCACCTTCGCAGGGCACGGACTCGAATATCACCATCGATGTCGGGTTCGGGTCATGCGGGAGTGGGGTGTTACAATGTCTCTAGTTTATTTATAAACAATAATAATATCATTTGGATTTTTATAGATAAAGATATCATCCAAATACCTAAGTATGCTCAGTAAAACATCCAGTTCATGCTCTTCCAACTAATATCCTTACTTTGATTCGATCCATCTTTTTCGAATCAATACCAAAAACTATAAATTTTTGTACGGAGATAAAAAAAATGTGTTAGAAATCCAATACTTCAAAAATCAGGTCATTTGGAGGTCGGACGACAAAGACATGTTCAGGCTTAGAGGAAGATGGGCAAATCGCAATTGTGCAAATGCACGATCGCGACCTGCATGTGAGCAGCCGCGAAGTCACGATCGTGCATTTATGCGATCGCGACATTCGTGCAATGCTTGTAGAGTCATGATCTTCCTTTAACTAGTTTTGGTAAAAAGGGCCTAACTTTTTCTACAAATATCAGATTAAAGTCATTCAAAGACCTTTTCGAAGAGGACTTCTAGACCTACAAATTTCATGAAGACTCCACAAAAATATTTTACTTCCAAAAGGGTTAAAATTTCAAAACAATGTAGCTACCCTGAATGTCCATCTCATATAGCATTACTAACTTATACTAATTATATCTCTCAACTCCAATGTTCAAAAATTTCATACCATATAGCATTGGAAAGCTAGGAAGCCAAACTACAACTTCTAAGAAGACTAATTTAGCCTAATCAATCCAGATTTTCTGCTGAAGTCAGAACCCGATTTGACCCTTATGAAAAAACTTGAAATTTGTCCCAAATTCACTTCCCCTAATGTAAAATCATTCATAACAATTCAACTACCAATTTTGCTTCATTAAATGCTTTAAGCTCTACTCATTTGATTCATCACCTACATCTAATTCTCAACATCCACAACTCCTATCTTTCATTGTTCATAACCTCTCACTTATAAGTCATAACAATTCATGTTCAAAGTTCATCAACTCAATTGGATAACTTTTCTAAGTACATCTAATTTCAACTCACATCATCTATATATAATCCATATTTCATTAACAACAAAATAGGAGTTTACAAAGCTTTAATGGCATTCCAAGCCACATTACATTCATCGGTATCCCAATCCATATTATAAAAGATACCAAACCCAATAATTCTCAAAATGCATCTAAAGTCTTGCTTTTACAAAATCTAACTTAATCTACAAAAACAAAGAAAAATAGCATGATGTCTCGAATCTTGGTTACTCGATCTCATTTTCTTCACCTGAAGATAGGACGAAAAAGGGGTGAGCTTAAAAGCTCATGGGTGACAAGTTTATAACGAATAATAAGAAAAATCATTTAAAATGTTCATTGTCATAGAAAATTCTCATTGAATCATAAAATACATCGTTCTTAAATTTTCAACCAAATTCAAAATTACAACAAATCATGTATGCATCAATCTTATCAACATATCATGAGCATATAAGCACATCAGAATAACTTGGATGGATCCAAAAACAGAATGTACTACACATTTTCACATAATGGTCTTGTGTAGTCGTGAACTTAGAGGAGTCTATATGCCACTAGCGAGCAGGTGGGAGAAGTCTTTTGTCAAAGTGCACTTGACTTAACTTAGGAGACCACTACAAACCCTCATAATCATGCATTTCACATCTTGTAAACATATTGCCCAAAATGACACATTTCCGAAACTTAATTTCATAAACATAAAGTCTTTTCAAAATTATTTTCATATCACAATTCATCATCAAAATTCATACACCAAAATATGTAGCAATTTCACAAATCATTCAATAGCAATAAAAGAAACATTTATGAAGTAATTGAAATCATTTTATTTTCTTGATTTGGAAAAACATTAATGGCTCATTACTCAGTTATAAACATGAAACCCACCTTGATTTCCTTGCTTAAACTTTGCTAAAAAATGCCTCTACTTTTGCTCCTCTTGCCTAATTTGATTTCCTTTTATCAAAGACAAAATTCCCATTCAATAGGGATTCAAATTGGAGACCCCACAAGACATATTCACTAAAATTGATCCTAGAGTTTTTAAACCCATACATTTCTTAAGCTTTATGAACTAAAACCTTTTCAAAAATTTAAAAGATTAAAAATCAAACTTACCTTGAATCTTCACCAAATAGTGAGATTGTTGGCCCTAATGGAAGCTCTAATCCTTCTCTTCCTTTTTTCCTTCTTGAACAACTTCAAAATCACTCTTTAAGACTAAGAAAAATCAAAACCTAGCTTAGCTTTCTTTCTTTTCTTTCTTCTCCAACGAAACTCTCTTCTCCTCTCTTTAATTTTCGTTTTTTTCTCCTTCATTTGAAAGCAAGCCAACACCTCTTCTTCCAAATATGTCATTAATTATTGAGAAATGTCCAATTTGCCCTTCCTTATAAGCTTAGGTTCTTTTAACCTTAAGTGATCTTCCAAAAAATGCCCTTCATTCAATCTTACTACCTTAACACTTTAATTCAATTTACCAATGTCACATAATCTTGGTAACACTACCATAATAATAACTCCCAAAAATTAATCCATCAGAACCTCAAAATTCATTTAAATCATGCTTAACTAGAGAAAAAAAATCTGGGGGCCAACACTAAAGTTAATAAAGGATAAATGTTTGTAAGAATAATGATTTAGATTATGACTTGCTTAAGGACAAGCAAAAGCTTAAGTATGGGGATGTTTGGTAAATGTTTATTTGACTATAATTATACAACCATATTTAATGATTTTTACTTGATACTTAATAGTTTTGTTGTATTTTTGGTTCTTAATTCGCTTCAAGTGCATTTATAGTTAATAATTGCCTTCATGAACAAAAGTAGAAGAATTAGGATGAAATCATGGCATGAAGTGAAGATTTGAAGCAACTAAGGACCTACATGACCATGTACAGTAAGTATGTAAGTCACTATAAATAAGTAGAGGTTGAAGAATTTTAGTTCTAGTCGTGTGGAGTTACACACTTATGTATGTTGATATACATGAGTGTATTTATTAAATGTGTAAATCTCTATACCGATTGAAATTACAAGTTCAAGTGTTCATAGAGATACATAGTAATTTATACGCCTATGAATTTTGAACGTATGTAACCCAAAAAATCATAGTTTTTACTATAAAAGGACATGATTGGAGGCAAATAGACAAGAATCAAGTTTTTAAGTAATTTTGGGACATAAGACATAAGACACTTAGAGAGGCCACAGTTTTGATCAAGAGACTAAGAAAACAAAAAGATAACATCAAAAGATCTATTAGATGACATCATCCAATTCAAACTTACAAGAAAATTCAATAGAAGAGAAAGGGAGATTAAGAATTATGATTTCTTTTTTTATTAGTTTTATTACATATTTTTCTTTGGTTTTGTTTTATATGAGTAGGAACTAAATTATTTAGTGTCGAGGAGTGATGAATCCTAAGTCGGGATGTTTTCATCTTTTTTTCAATGTAATTATATGGATTGATTTATTGCAATTCAATTATGCATTTTATTCTTATTCTGATATATTCATAATATCAGTGCATAATTTGATTTCATATGATTGAGATTGAGAAATTCTCTTTTATGAATAGATATATCATAATTGGAAGGAGTTGTATGCAAACCTAAAGATAGGTCATCATAAATCCTTTAAATTAGGGTCAAACCTAATAGCAGAATTCATAAATTGATAAAAGCAATCCTAAGGGTTTTAACTAAAAAGGTTTCTTTTAATAACTGATGGACTAATTGTTAATAGTCTTGAGAAAGATAACAACATAAGATAGGAATTTCCCCCATCTAATAATCAATAATTTAATTTCATAATAAATGGTTAATAATTAAGGTTCTTAGGGGGGGATTCATTACCTAGACACTATTATTTGGTAGTGACACCTTTTTAGTATTTTCCTTGTTCCAAGTTTAATATTGTTTTCAATCTTGGTTTATTTGTTTAGTTTAATTTTTATTTAAAATCCACAATCTAATTCATAGTTTATATAATAGAAAAATGGTACCTACTCATAACTATAGTCTTTATGGGATTGACCCATACTTGCCTGTGCTAACTATAGCTACGTCATGCACTTGTGGTATATTTTTAATATTGATATACAACAATATCAACCATAAACCTCCCATAATAAAGGAATGTGATGTCCTTGTCAAAATGTCTTCCAAGTATTTCTTGATCTTTTCCTCAAATTGCCATAGTGAAGGGTCCTTCTCCTAAGTTACATCTACTACATCTTTTCCATCCCATTTTATAAGAAATTTAGTTTTTCAATTCTTCTTGTGTTATCTCAATAGCCTAGGATCAAGAATCTTGTCATTTTCATCATCATATTAGACTTGCACATTTAGAGGTGCAAGCCTTTGTTTGCTGCTTTTTGGTTCTGCATCAACATGATAAAACATGCTCAAATAACTTATATAGAATGTAAAGTGAAATTTCAACCTTTTGGGTTAGTTAAGTCAATTAGCCACATTACCAACTTTCTTAATGACCTTGAATAGGCCATCATATTTAGCAATCAAACCTTTTCTACCCATCTTCTTACTTATCTTCTCCTATATTTGAGGTGTAAGTTTTAGCAACACCTTATCACACATAATAAATTCTAAGGGATGTCTATGTTGATTTGCATACTTCTCCATCTGACTCATGACTTTTCGGAGGTTGTCTTTTGCCTCATCCAAAAGTTCTTAGCTATTTCTCGTGAAATTATACGCAGTGGGACATTTACCTCCAAACTATTATTTAGCTATCTCCAAGGGAGTCAAGGGCTATTTCCCTAAGACTAACTCAAATGGAGTTTTTCCAGTTGCAAAATTTGACAAAGATTATAAGCAAACTATGCATTATGTGATAAACTTAGCCAATTTTTCCAACTTATACTCACATAGTTTCTTATGTAGTCTTCTAGCAATGTATTAATCCTTTTAGTTTGCCTATATGTTTGGGGATGATTAGCAGTGGAGAACTTCAATTTAGCCCCCATCATATTAACTAATGTTGTCCAAAAACTGAATAGTGAACCATCGATCCCTTTTACTCACCACATTTTTTGGAACATCGAAGTGTTTACTAAGGTTTTAATAGAATAAATCTACTAGTCTCTTTGTTTTATAAGAGGCTAGTGAAATTAAAAATGCAACATACTTAAGAAAATGGTCAATTACAACCAACACTAAGACTTTGCCATCTATCTTTGAAAATCCCAAAACAAAATCCATAAAAACTGACATCTGTGGTCATTTTAGAATAGGGAGGGGTTGGAGTAATCCCACTTCCTTCTACCTCCCCACTTTATTATATTGGCACACCAAACATGTTTTGTAATAGGTTTAACTTGTTGCCCCATTTATGTCCAAATATATGATTTATACAAGAGTGCCATCATGCTTTCTCTACCAAGATGTCTTGCCCAAGGAGAATCATGTGATTCCATCATTAACTCTGTTGACAATCCACTAAAACAGAGTATATACAATCTAACTTCCTTAGCCATAAGGAGCCCATCTTCAAGCCACTATCATTTGGTAACCCCATTGTGAAATTCTTACACTAATCGATAGTAAGAAACATCTACCTTCCCATTTTATTGAATTATGTATATAAAGTTTGCCTGAACTATGGACAACTTATATGCTGCAACCATAATTCCTTTCAACTAAGTATATCTAACACTTGGTTGCACCATCCAAATTTGTGTTCCTATACTAAATCATATTCAACCAATAACTCTTGCCATCTAGCTTACTTGGCTGACAACTTCTTTTGCACCTCAAAGAAGGTAGTTTCTATATTATCTATTTGCATTATGAACATATGAGCCAATAAATAGACACGCCAAATCCTTTGGAAATAAACCACCATAACCATTTCCTTATCATGATCTGAATATCTCTTCTTTTTCGCATTCAATTTGCCTACTTTCAAAGGCCACATAAAGTCTTTCTTGAACCAATACTCCCTTAACTGCCTTAACAAACATATTTGTTGGACCCCATTTTTGGAGCCCAACATTCGGAGTCATAAACCTTGAGCTTGTAAACCTGTAGAGTTATTCCAAAGAACCCTCTTTAGCCGTCATCTCACAAGGGTGGTGAGCCCGTACTAGTCAATCACCAAAATCATAATTTGACTTCTTCACAAAAGTGGTATCTTTAAGTCTCTAGTTTAATTTGAAGCAATAACTATCTCAATTGGAGCTCTAAAGATCAAGATATGCTTGAAAAGCCAAAGTGTGCTCATACTCCAATCATGCTCTCTAAACTGACCCCTCACTATCTTTCCACCAATATCTCCCAAATCAACTCCAAAAGATACCAATTGTTATGGAGAGATAGATACATGTGTTAGGAAGCTATCGCTTCTATAATCACTTCATTCAAAGATCGGATGGGGAAGTTATGACCAAAAGAAACCAACATGTTTATGTCATTAATCATTCTGTACTGCTCTTGGCACAATTGTCATAACTTTTTATAAAAATGTTTGATTGAGTTTCTTCTTCAACCATTTGAAAGTAGACTTCTAGATCTACAACTTTTATGAAGATCACAAAGTGATATTTTGCTTCTAAGAGGGTCAAAAATCGCAATTTACAGAAGCTAACCTGTGAATGTCCATTTAATGTCGGGGTTGGAAGTCCTTTTTGGCCGAGAAGGTCGTTAAATGGACATTGGTGAGGCTGGGGGTCATTTTTTGACCCTAAAAGGTCCATTTAATGGACCTAAAGTCTGTTAAACAGATATGGGGGTTTCTCAAACCCCTCCAATGCTTCCTACTTCCATTCTAACATCATATTCACTTATAATCTTCTCAATTTCACTTCTTCTAGTGCAATAACACTCCCACAACATTCAATTACCAATTTGAGTGCATCAAACTCCCAAAATTCAACTCAAATGACTCATCACAAACACAAACTCTCCTTATTCACCATGACTATCATGTTCTTAATTCCTATGCAGCATCATCATTTATAATGACTATCACTTCTCAAAATTGTTAACTTGTCAAGCACATTCACAATTCATACAAGTCAAACAATCATCAAACTTATCAATACATGTAACACATAAAAACATCATAATGGTTGGAGTAAATCTATAAAACATAATGCACTACACATTTCCATATAATGGTCCTGTGTAGTCGTAAATCTTGAGTGAGTCCATTAAGGAGCTCCGTGCCACTAGCGGGCAGGTAGGAGAAGCCTTTTCTTGGTCAACGTGCACGTGACGGTTCTTGAGGGACTACCCCAAACCCATATAACTTGTAATTCATCAACTAAAAACAGTTTGCCAAAATAGGCACACTTTTGAAAAACTTGACTTTCATGACCATGAACTATTCATATGCAATTCTATCATCATTTCACAATTCCACAATTAAAATTCTATTCTCAAATCATGTGAAGGCAACATATGTCACAATTATGAAGCATTTAACAATCCTTCTCATATCAACTTAAAAATTCATTCACCAAATTCACATACAAAAAGCATGTGGTAATTTCTCAAGCATTTAAAGAACAATAAATGCACTTTTATAAAGTAGTTGGAAAAATCAATTAATTACATTTATTGAAGAACATTTATAGCTTATTAACTCGATTATAAAAATGTCACCCACCTTAGTTTCCTTGCTTGAAAACCTTGCTCAAGAAGCCTCTACTCTTGCTCCTCTTGCCACTCTTAATTTTCTTCAACATTGACAAAAACTACAAACTTACCTTGAATCTCCACCAATCAAGGGATTTCTTGGCTCTAATGGAAGCTCTAATCTTCCTCTTCCTTTTTCCCTTCTTGCTCAACCCCAAAATCCCTCTTGAAGGTTAAGAAATCTTGAAACCTAGCTCAACTCCTTTTTCCCTCTCTTTTTCTCCTTATACGACACTCTCTCCCTCTTCTCTCTTTTATTTTTTCATTTTCTCTCTCTTCCCATGACAAACAAGTCTTTTCTTCTCCCTTTTATACCCTTAATGAATGCACAATGTCCATATTGTCCTTCGTTTAAAGCCTTAAGACTTTCCCACTTAAGTGATCTTCCTAAACTACCCCTCATGCATAAGTTACCACCATAACACTTTAATTCCCTTAACTTATGTCATATAATCTTATTCACATTAACATGTCAATTAATTCCCAACATAAATTTATCTAGCAAGACCCCAAAATAATCTAATTATGCTTATTTATCAAGAAAAAAATTTTTGGGGGCCAACAATTCTCCACCTTTTGAAAGAATTTCATCGTCGAAATTCTTACTTAAATCGTTAAAAAGGTGTGGATATTTTTCCTTCATGGCTTCCAAGGGCTCCCATGTGGCCTCTTCCGCAGAATGGTTTGTCTACAAGACTTTGACTAATTGAACTGTCTTATTCATAAGGACCTTTTCCTTGGTGTCCAAGATCTCTACTGGAATCTCCTCATAACTCAGATCATCTCTCAATTGAACCTCAGCAATCTGAATGATGTAGGAGGGATCTGATCTATACCTCCTTAATATTGACACATGAAAGACGTCATGTATCTGTGACAATTCTGGTGGCAATGCCAACCTTTAGGCTAGTGATCCAATCTGTTCAAAAATTTCATAAGGACCTACATATCTCGAACTCAACTTGCCTTTCTTGCCAAACCTCATGACTCCTTTCCAAGGAGACGTCTTAAGAAAGACTTTATCACCGACTTCATACTCCATCTCCTTTCGGTGTGCATCAGTATAACTCTTCATTCTATCCTGTTCTGCCTTAAGTTGTTGCTTAATCAAATTAACCTTGCCCATTGTCATCTGTAGTAATTCTGGTCCTATCACTTTCCTTCTCCTTCTTCATCCCAACATATCAGAGTTCGACATCTCCTTCCATACAGTGCTTCATAAGGAGCCATCTAAATGCTTGAATGGTATGAATTATTATAAGCAAATTTGACCAATGGCAAATGTTCATCCCAAGCTCCTTTGAAGTCTATCACACATGCCCTGAGCATTCCCTCAAGGGTCCGAATGGTCTTCTCAGATTGACCATCCGTCTGGGAATAAAAGGTCGTGCTAAAATTCAACTTGGTTCCCAAATCCTCTTGTAAACTTACCCAGAATCTCGAAGTAAATCGAGGATCCCTGTCAGAAACTATGGGATCTGGAACCCCATGCAATCTCACTATCTCATCAATGTACTTCTTCCCTAGCACATGCAAGGAATCAGTCTATTTAATTGCCAGAAAATGGGCTGACTTCATCAACTGCTCAACAATGACCCATATGGCATTATGCTTCCTACTTGTTTTGGGCAAACCCATCAAAAAATCCATGGTTACTCTTCCACTTTCATTCAGGAATGGACAATGGCCTTAACTTGCCTGAAGGTGCCTGGTGTTTAGCCTTGACTTGCTGACACACTAAACACTTACTTACATATTCTGCTACATTTCTCTTCATGCCTTTCCACCAGAAATGTTCTTTCAGATCTCTATACATCTTAGTGCTACCTGGGTGCATGGAAAAAGGTGCATTATGTGCCTCATCCAGTATTTCATCCTTTATTTCTTTGACATTTGGGATACAAAGTCTATTTCCTACAACCATGAGTCCATCATCCCTCACTACCACGTCAGATTTCTTGCCATTCTGAACTTCTTCTCGGAGATTACTCAATTTTGCATCTTGTGCTTGTAACTCCTTAACTTTTTCTTTGAGTATCAATCTTACTCTGAAATTTGCAATGACACAATCTGGTTCCTCCTGTTTCAAACTTATTCTAAGCTTAGCCATCTCTTCCAATAACAACAGATAAACTGTCTGAACATGGGCTATTGATGATTTCCTATTCAAGGCATCCACCACTATGTTTGCCTTTCCTGGATAATACTCAGTTAACAAATCATAATCCTTAATTAGCTCCAACCACCTTTTCTGTCTCAAATTCAACTCTTTTTGGCTCAGAAGGTACTTGAGACTTTTATGATCAGTAAAAATCCTCGTCTGCACCCCATACAAATAATGTCTCCAAATCTTCAGGGCAAAAACTACTGCTGCCAATTCTAGATCATGGGTCGGGTAATTTAGTTTATCAGGCTTTAGCTGCCGTGAGGTATAAGATATTACCTTGTCTCCTTGCATCAATACACAACCAAAACCCTTCCTTAAAGAATCACTATAAACTATATAACCCTACTCTCCTGTGGGCAAAGTCAGAATTGGAGCACTTGTCAATCTGTGTTTAAGCTTCTCAAAGCTCTTCTGACATTCATCAGTCTAGATAAACGTTTGATTCTTCCTTAATAACTTGGTCATTGGAGCTGCTATCATCGAGAATCCTTCAACAAATCTCCTATAATAGCCTGCTAGATCCAAAAAAACTTCTTACCTCTGCCATTGTCGTTGATGCCTGCCAATTCACCACTACTTCAATTTTCCTTGGATCAACATGTACCCTATCTTTAAAAATCACATGTCCAAGGAAAATCACTTCGTGAAGCCAGAATTCACATTTGCTAAATTTGGCATATAGCTCCTTCTCTCTCAATATCTGCAACACTCTCCTGAGGTGTTCCTCATGTTCCCCTTCACTCTTGGAATAAACCAAAATGTCATCAATAAACACTATGACAAACTGATCCAGAAATTCCTTGAAGACTCTATTCATAAGATCCATGAATGCAGCCAGAGCATTATTAAATCCAAAAGGCATGAACAGAAACTCATAATGCCTATAACGTGTCCTAAAGGTTGTCTTGTTCACATCAGACTCCCTAATTTTGAGCTGATGATAGCCGGACCTGAGGTCAATCTTTGAAAAGATCCTTGCTCTCTGCAATTGGTCTAATAGATCATCAATCTGGGGTAGAGGATACTTGTTCTTAATAGTCACTTTATCGAGTCTTCGGTAATCAATGCACATACACTATGTCCCATCCTTCTTCCTAAAAAACAGAACTGACGCTCCCCATGGTGACAAACTCGGCCGTATAAACCCCTTCTCTAATAGTTCCTCCAACTGTTTCTTGAGTTCCTTTAGTTCTGCTTGAGCCATTCTATACGGTGGTATAGAAATGGGTGCGGTTCCAGGAATCAAGTCAATAGTAAACTTGATTTCTCTCACCGGTGGTAAACCAAGTAGGTCCTCTAGGAACACATCTAGAAATTCCCTCACAACTGGAAAATCCTCTAACTTCCCTTCATTCCCCTCAGTGTCCACGACGTGTGCCAAAAAGGCTTCACATCCTTTTCTCATCATTTGTTCAGCGAGCAAAGCTGAAACAATTCTGGGTGATGGTGTTCTCCTATCTCCTCTGAAAATCACCTTCTCTCCATTGCTCAGATCAAACTCTACCTCCTTGAGACTACAATCCAACTTTGCATGATACTTCTCCATGGCATCCATACCCAGTATAACATCTAGACCTTTCAACTCTAGAGGCAACAAGTCTACAACCAGTCTAGCACCCTCAATAACTAGCTCACAGTCTCTATATACTTGACTTATTATCACCTTTCTCCCTAAAGGAGTACTCACAATCAACGGACTATCCAATGGCACTAATTCCACATCATGCAAAATCATGCTTGCAGAAATATATGAATGCGTGGAGCTAGAATCAATCAACCTATATACTGCATAATTGAATAAGTGAGCCATACCCGTGACCACTTCCGGTGCGGCTGCAGCTTCCTCCCTTGTCATGGAAAATACCCTTGCCTATGCCTGGCCCCTTGGCCTTCCTAGAGGAATAGTCTTCCTTACAGCTCCAGAACTGCCCACTTCAGTAGCTGGTCAGGTTCCCACTATTTCAGCTCTCCTCGGGGCCTGCAACTGTGACCCCTCTTGCCTTAGTACTTGAGGACAACCCTTGATCATATGTCCCTTCTCCCCACATCGAAAGCATGCTCCAAGTAACTTAAGGCACTCTCCTTTGTGGAGTTTCCCACAATGCTCGCATTAGGGGTTTGTGAATCTGCTCCTCCCCGGCCTACCAGTGCCTCCCATATTTGAGGCTTGCCCTAAAACTGCCCGTGCCTGTTTGCTCTTGGTAGGGCCACTACTCCCCACTTCACTTTGAGTGTAGTAGCTCCTTGTACTCCTCTTAGGCATTGGAGCACTCATTCCCTTCTTAGAAGATTGCTCCTGGTTCTTCCTTTTCCTGCTCACTTCATTTTTTATGTTCTCTAGTTTCTCTGCCTGAAGGGCCGCGTCTACCAATAACTGGTAGTCACAGAAATTATGGATCAGCACCTTCTCCTTAATTGCTAGATGAAGACCCCCCTCAAACTTATGGAACTTATCCTCCTTGTTAGCAACAATGTTTGTGGTATACCGGGAGAGCTAAGTAAACTTCATCTCTTACTCGCTCACACTCATATCCCTCTGTGTGAGATTTAGAAATTCTCTAGCCTTCTCTTAGATATAGATCCTCGAGAAGTACTTCCTCCTGAAAGCTTCCAAAAATTCCCTCCATGTGAGTACCGGCGGTAAGTCCTGACTGTGGGGCACTGACTCCCACCAATGGAGCGCATCCCCCTGTAGCAAACTAACTACCTAATCCAGCTTCTCTTCATCAGAGCACTTTATCTGTTTTAGGACTCTCTCGGTCTTCTCCAGTCATGCTTCTGCCTCTTCAGGATTAGTGGTTCCATTAAAATCTATAGCTCCATACTTGCGAAACTTATCATACTGTCTAGTCCTCTCCACTGGCGCTTACATCGAAACTTGAGACCCTTGACCCATGGCATAAGTGAAAGCTTGGACAAAGGCTTGAAAGAATTGAGGATCCATTTGAGGCATCGTAAGAGGCAGTGGAGGCACCTCATGTTGCACACTGGGTGCCTCAAAATCAGGAGCAGAATGGGTCCCCGCATCTTGTGGGACATAAGATTCATCCGTGCTCCCTTGGCGAGAACCAGATCGAGTCAGAGCTCCTTAAGCTCTTTTTCAAGGCAGCATTTCATTCCTTCAATTGAAAAATCATTGAAAATCTTTAGTTCATGCAAAACAGTTTCAAATCATGTAAAACAATTCAAAACAATGTAAATTGTTCATTTAAAACAAATAATGCATGTTCACTTCATAATAGAAAACTACCCACCTCAAAGCATAAGATATCCCTAAACCTAGCTACTCACCTGGACCCAAACCTAGTCGCTCTGATACCATAATATGTTGGACCCCGTTTCCAAAGCCCAACATCCGGAGTCATAAACCTTGAGCTTGTAAACTTGTAGGGTTATTCCAAAGAACCCTCTTTGGTCGTTATCTCACAAGGGTGGTGAACCCATACTAGACAATCACTAAAATAATAATTTGACTTCTTCACAAAAATGGTAGCTTTAAGTCTCTAGTTTAATTTGAAGTAATAACTATCTCAATTGGAGCTTTAAGGATCAAGATAAACTTGAAAAGCCAAAGTGTGTTCATACTCCAATCATGCTCTCTAAACCGACCTCTCACTATCTTTTCATCAATATCTCTCAAATCAACTCCAAAAGATACCAATTCTTTTTTAAAGATAGATACATGTGTTAGGAAGCTATTGCTTCTAGAATCACTTCATTCGAAGATCGGATGGGGAAGTTATGACCAAAAGAAATCAACATGTTTATGTCCTTAATCATTCTGTACCACTCTTGGCAAAATTGTCATAACTTTTTTAAAAAATGTCTGATTGAGTTCCTTCTTCAACCATTTGAAAGTAGACTTCTAGATCTACAACTTTCATGAAGATTATAAAGTGAGATAGGGCATCTAAGAGCATCAAAAATCATAATTTATAGAAGTTTTCCTGTGGGGTTGGAAGTCTTTTTTGGCTAAGAAGGTCCGTTTAACAGACATCCATGTCAGTTAAATGGACATTGGTGAGGCTGGGGGTCATTTTCTGACCTGAAAAGGTCTGTTTAACAGACCTAAAGTCCGTTAAACGGACATGGGGGTTTCCCAAACCCCTCCAAAGCCCCTCTAATGCTTCCTACCTCCATCCTAACATCATATTCACTCATAATCTTCTCAATTTCACTTCTTCTAGTGCAATAACAGTCCCAAAACATTCAATTACCAATTTGAGTGCATCAAACTCCCAAAATTCAACTCAAATGACTCATCACAAATACAAACTCTCCTCATTCACCATGACTATCATGTTCATAATTCCTATGCAGCATCATCACTTATAATGCTCATATCTCTT
>JAOSBK010072140.1:0-14602 GCA_027568895.1 Erythroxylum shatona
TTGTTCTAGTCCATCCAGGTCAGGCTCTTCGATAACTTCTGCTAGAGAGCAATTGATTCGGGCCTCAATATATTCTACTCCATGATCGTTACACTCTATAAAATCGTTTCCTTTGATCCTGCCAGCAAATGGGTAGAAGTGTTTCAAGGTTTCAGATAGTGAAGTCTTTAGCTTTTGGTTGATTTCAAGCTCTCTGCCGCTGCGATTTGTGTCACAAGTTCCGGGGTAAAAGAAAAGTAGTGGCACATACATGGAAGGCTGGGACTTATCCACAACAGAAAACTTGTAAATTTTTAGATGAGGTGGCGTGGGAGAGGAAGGCTTGATTGTTTCTCTGCTAACAATCTCGAGTGCGATTGCCATTGTAATCTGAATTCACTATGTTATTGTGGCCACGAGTTAAGAGCCTGACTGCTCTTATATAGACTGCTAGTTTGGGGTTAGGCCAGTTGACAACGATGACGACGAAAACTCAAACTATGAAAAAGATAAAAAATGTGTTTTGCATTCAGAAGCAAAACGAATTAAAATTGAGTTTTTTTTTGTACATTTATGGTTCGTAGAACCTTTTGTTGAATGCTATAGGATTCAGCCGCCACTATTTATAAATTATAAGGAAAACAGTATTGTCCATACGTGCTTAAAATTGATTTTTTTTGAAATTCTACGTGATTAAAATTGTTGTTTGTACATATTTTCTTTTTTTTTTTTTACCTTGGATGTAGAGTTTAAGGAAGATTCATAGACCAATTAATTTCAGTAATGTGCAGTAATTGTTTAGCTAATAATCTAATGATTTTTTATTAGGATGAAAACTCGTAACAATTATTTTAAAAATAAATTATTAATTATTTGTAATAGCTCAAGAACTTACTATTTTTGAGATAAATCAAACTAAAAGACATGTGGATAATTCTTTACACCGATAAGTCAAGAATATTTAGAATTTGCATCCATAACCTTCCTCATCACGGGAGCTTTCCTCGCCCAGCAGCCTGGTGGGGCACCCTTCCGGGGTAGCAGCCCAAGTCTCATCTGTTGTTTGAAAAGACATCAATACCAACCTCATTTGTTGGTTGAACAAGAAATCAAATGGTAATATAATTTCCATTTGATGTGTACAAAAACAATTATATTAACATTTGATGTTAATTATTTTACCATTCGGCTCCATTTGATGATTATATTACCATTTGATGTCTTGGTCATCCAACAAATGAGGTTGGAAAGTCTCATTTTTATTACTATTTGATTTCTTTTTCAACCAAAGACGTTGGAAAGTCATTAAATGGTAATATAATTATTACCATTTGACGCCTCGTTCAACCAAAGAGACAGGAAAGTCAAAGGAGGAGAAACAGACATATTTCTATTGATGATTTTTTAGTTTCCTGAGCAAAGCTCCTTGATCGGATCAATTACGGACGTCTCACTTCTAGCGACAGTGTGAGAGTTGAAGTTACTAGGAAATCTGGAGGCTGATGGAAATCTGATGCTGAACAGAGGAGAGCCAGTGATCAATTATCAGCTAAACAATCTAGTATGTGAAGACTTCTTGTGCGCAGAAGTATACAGGATACGTAGGAACCTGAGGGATCTTGAGGTTCCGGATTTACATCCTCTAAATTTTTGAAGTGGGGTCGTAGGGGCTTAGGATTAATCTGACTAAGCCAGAATACCTAATGTAATTAAAAAAAAGACCGGAAAGTCATCAAATATTAATATAATTACTGCAAATCGTAATAATTACATTGCCATTCAATGTCTTTATCAGTTTCACTTTTTTACGTTAATTGATATCTTGTTCAAACTTCAAATAACAAATGAGAACCGAAGTGCATAATAATTCAGTTAAAAATTGCCCTTGATTTGACTTTTATTTTTTTATTGTGATTTTTTGTTTTCTTTTCTTAAGTTTTTTGCTTTTCTTTAAAATAAAAATAAAAATAAAAATATATTTAGTTGTTAATTTTAATGAAACAATTTTTTTATAACTGATATTAAATAAAACTCAAAGATAAATTACTTTTAATTAAATAAAATTATTTTAATCTCTTATATAAAATTTATTTTTATTTTATTAAAAATTAACTTTTTATTTAAAAATTAATATTTATATCAAATATATTTTAATTAGTAAATTAAATTTTATTTTAAATGTATACATTTTGAATACATTTTAAATTTAATTTAATTTATTAATAATTATTAAATAAAATTAATTTAGTTTAATTATAAAAATTGAATAAAACGAAATTACTTATATAATTAAATAATATATATTTAGTTGATAAGAAATCAGATTATAAAAACAGAAAACAAAAAATATTTTTATGGTTTTTATAATTTTTGAATAATTGAAAAGACTAAAAAAATAAAAATGAAAAAATGAAAGACAAAGTTTTTATTAAATTAAAAAATAAAAAATAAAAATAGGAACAAATAGGCACTTGTTGATATGTTTTTTTTTAACTTATTCTCTAATTTTAAATGGCATTTTTATTTTTGAATTTGATTATTAACTTTTTAATTTTAAATACTATTTTTAAAAAAGTAAATAAATTATAGACCAACGATTACCCTACTCATCCAAGAAATATAAAATCCATTCAAGGGAAAACTAAAACTAGGTGGGATAAGGTGGTTAAGACAGGTGCCCCACATCCTCAGCGGCTCAATGGACCACTTATACAATATCACCCTCAGCTGCTTCTTCATTCTCCTTTAGTAAAGACGCACTTTGAATTTTAACACTTAACTCATACTCGAAGACTCCATCAAAAGCCACTCTCTGCCACATATGCCAGGCTTTTCTTTTCTTACAACTTCATGATGATCGCATATTGGATTGCATCATCAGATGATAATCTATTAACTTCCCAGTCTGAATCATAGCCCTAAATCGGAGCAGATTCTTATAGATAGAAGAAGATTCATTAGATGAACGAGGATTCTTGTCAATATGATAAATTGTTTTTAGATATAAGGCTAACCCAGACTTTATTCAAGGAACCACCTGGATTCTCAGAGAACTTATCCCTCTATTTGCCACTCCGACCACTGAACTCCTCTTCTATCTAGCTATGATATTAAGGACTTCTTTGGTATCGTTTATGCAAAGTTCAATTAATTTAGATAGAATCTGAGAATGCAAAAGATTTGGCATCAAATGCTCGAGTAGTCACAGGATGAGATTTAGGTTAAAGATACCATATTGATCTCATAGGGGCACTGGCAGATTCATGCCTTGATTGGCATGAATAATTTCCTTGATCCAGCATAAGGTGTTATAACCTACCTTCTGCTTATCAAGTGAAATGCCCCTGTAAGTTCTATTGTTCCTTTCCCTCCACAGAGCATAAATGTAACAATTAAAGCAAGTCCTTAGGAAACGATGATCCTTTATCTAGCTTTTTGATCCATAAATTAGCGTAACTTAGTATATCACTCATCCTATTACTAGACACGTTAAAACCAGCATATGTTGGATAGTTTTCCGAATTGACATTAAGAATCGGCACTGAAAGAATAGATGAGGAATGCTTTCAGTTTCTAAGTGACAGAGAGCACATAGTTTGTCTAATAGTCTATGCAATCTATATATCTTGTTTAATAGTCTATGCAATCTATCTTTTGTTTTGAGCCTTAGTAACCAAGTAATGAAGGAAGCTTTGGGAGATAAAGTTTATTTTTATACAATTTCATACAAATGTTCCTTAGAGACAAGGGTCTAAGGAGAAGGAGACATACCACATTACCCTCCTCCCTTGGATTGGGGGAGTAGCTATGAAACAGGTTAGATAGTTTATCAGCACCCCTTATTTAACCTCCTTTAACTTAGTACCAAGAGATAACCTAGACTTTAGAAGCCTCAAATTTTGTGCTTCATTCAAAGGACTATAATCATTTCAATTATCATACTGAAAGGATGTAAAGCAACCGTTCCCCACAATAGATTTAATATGGGGATAAATCCTGTCCCTTCCTTTTAGAAGTTGTATAAATGTCTAGGAGTGTTCTTTATCAACCATCAGATACCAGAAGGAAGAATACTTTAAATAATACTCATTTATCCATTTTGACCTAAGTGAAGACTTATCTACAAAAATAAAATCCAACAAGCTTTAGCACTATTTGAATTTTTTAGGGCCTAATTGGTGTTTAGAATCTAACCATCTTGACCATTACAGTGGCATAAACATATTTTTTATAACTCAAATAAACTTATGATTTCCAAGTTTTGGAGTACAGATCCAGTTATTCACCTATCCTAAAACTTTATTGGCCCTTGTAGCTATTTTAGCATTTCTATTATTTATGCTTCTAACTTTGAGTTTCAGAGAGTTCAGCTATGTGAGTTTATATATACTACTCAAAAGGACATAAATAGGATGTGGTTGTTAGAAGAGCTCAATTGTGTCCTTAATTCTAATGAAGTGCAAGGCTTAAAAGCTATTCTTCAAGGGTCTGGGGGAGAACTTCAACTGGTGGAGGATAAAATTCATATGAATGACTTGAATACACCGGTTATTATGTCACATGGTCTAATAGGCAGCAAGGGGATCTTTTCATAAGAAAGAAACTTGATAGAGCACTTGCCAACAATCACTGGTTAACTTATTTTCCTTATTTTTTTGCATGGTTTGGGGAGCCACTATGCTCGGATCATTCTACTGTTGTAATACAAGGAATTATAGTCCCTCACTCTAGATCCTTTCAAGCTCCAGTTATGTTTTTTAATCATCTAACTGAAAAAGAAGGCTTTCTTAATTTTGTTAGGTTAGTATGGGAAGTAGAGATTCGGGACTATAAAACCTTTTAATTATGAGGAAGTTAAGACTGCTTAAAGGATTTTTGAAGGAGTATGTCTTTAAAATCAGGTCAAAGACTCAAGATTGCTCTAGATAATCTTAGATCTATATAAGAGATGAGATATCTAGATCCTAATAACTCACAAGTGCAGCAAAAGGAAGTCCTAAAATTGAAGGAATTTAACTAATCTTTCGCTGATAATAAAGCTTTACTGAGGTAAAAGGCCTTGGTTAATTGGCTTAAAAATGGAGATAATAACACCAGATATTTCTATCATTCCCTCTTGGCTAGAAAGAACAAGAATAATATTAACTCAATGGTAGAGTACAATGGGAATGTGTGTACTAACTAGGAGAGAATACATCACCTTGCTTTTAAATTCTTCTAGAATCTTCTTAAGGTATTCAATGTATATGAAATTAATCCCACATTGTAAAAACTATTGCTTATGACTCTAGCCTTCAATTAATTATACATGTTACTAGAGTGGAGATGAAGGAAACCTTATTCAGCCTTAACCCTTATTCATAAGTTCGCTAGACCTAATAACTTTTGTGCTAATTTTTTCCAAAAAAACTTAAGATACTACATGAAACCTTATAGTTGAGGTAGTTTAGGAATTTTTTAATTAAGGTTCAATGCTTAGGGAGCTGAATATTACCTACCTATATTTGGTTCCAAAGGGCTAAATTCCTTCAAGTTTAAATGACTATTGCCCGATAGCTTACTACAATATGATCTACAAGGCTTAAGGTTTCATTGAAAGATATCATTTCCTTAACCTAAGAGACCTTCATACCAGGTAGATCAATTTTGGACAATATTTTGATTGTCCAGGAATTGCTTAAAGAATATGACTCTAATAGACATATAAGGAGTTGTGCTATGAAGGTGGACTTTTGCAAAGCCTTTGATTCCCTCAAATGGGACTTTATTTATAATCTCCCCAGATATTTGGCTTTCCTAATTTATTCATTGATTGGATATATGCTTGCATTTCCACTGCCTCTTATAGCATGGTTGTTAATGGTAGACCCACAAGGCTATTGAAAGAGGCTAAAGGAATCAGACATAGGGACTCTATCTCATCATATCTATTTATATCAGTCATAGAGGTACTTTTAGGTATGATTGAGTACTATGTCAGAAGGAATCCTGAATTTGTATTTCATGTTAAATGCAAGGAGTTAGGGAATATTGAGATGTCATTTATGGAAGAATTAATCATGTTTAGATGTCTCTTTTATTACTCTTCTTAGAACTACATTATCAACTTTCTCTATAATGTTGGGTCTGAGATATAATCCTCTCAAACGTATAACTATTTCTCTAAGGATGTTTCTAACTATCAAGAATTAAGTTCAACAATAAGATTTTCTTGTCAACATCTTCCTTTTAAATACTCAAGGGTGCCTATTACTTCTAAGAAATCCAGGTTTAAAGACTATATTCCTCTAGTTAAGATGAGTAAAAGGAGGATTGATGCTTGGCAGAATAATTTTTTTTTCTTTTGGTGGTAGACTATAGCTTATTATCCTTTTTTTAAAGAGTATGCTTACACATTGAGGCTCTTGTCTCCTTCTTTAAAGTGTTAACAAGGAGATAGAAAGGTGTCTTAAGAACTTCCAATGGTTAGGTAAAGCTTAATACTTCCAAGAAATGGGATGATCTTTTATAAAACCAATGAGTAGGGAGGAATTAGTTTAATCTCACTCCAAACAATTCAAAATATCTTTATAGCTATATTATTAAGAAAATCGTTGTTTCCATCTATTTTCTCTTCAGGATCGTCATCATTAGATATTGAAATACTCTCTTCAGGACTTAATTCCCTCTCAGGGTTAGGCATCTCTAATTATTCATCCACATCTCCTAATATTGAGTCCTTATTCAAAACATCAATGAAGGTAACATTGTCAATGTAAGAAGATTCTTTATTAGAGGTGGATTCTTCCATGCCGTTATTAGGCTTCTTTAATAGAGAGTCTTTGTGATGTGCAAGATGTAGCGTCCCCTTACTCTAGGGTACATACCTGAACACCCTTAGGACATTCCAATCAATAACCTATGATAATGGCACGCTACGATCAATTACAACATTCACTTAACATTGCATCACCATTCTTTATTCTCTTATAAAACATCATATGGAAAAACACAATAATTTAAAACAATTTCCTCCTTTCATTTCTTAAAAACTGAATGTCTACATTGGTAGTTTTCTAAGATCATCCGAATGTGTACATCATCATATCCTAATACAAAAGATGCTACATGAAAGAGGAAATACATAAGAATCTATCTAATCTGTCTAAACTTAACAAACCGACTTTTGAGCCATTTCTTCTTGTTACCAAAAGTACAAGACTAACTGCTTGTTGCACCTCTTAGTGGCTAAGATCGTCTCTCGATCTTAAAAAGTTAATGTTGTAATTTTGGTGAGTTTTGTGAACTCAATAAGATAATCATCATCGATGGTTCACTCAATTCATGCAACACATCATACATATAACATTTATTTCACAACTTTTCATAATTCATCACATATCACATTCTCACTCAAGAGTAGACAATTATGCATTTTAATCAATCCAACATGCTTAGTAAAATGCATCTGAAATGCTCATGTAACTCTTTTATGATTATTACATTATTTTGACCGAGCGTCTAAACTATCCCGTATCCATTGTGGATACCAGGCTCATTTATATTGTCCCTTATCCATTGGGTATATAGGGCTTATTTTATATAGTGAGCCCTTGGCTCTTAATCACAATTGGAGCTTTAAGCTCGTTTTTGGTGGCTACTCAAGACACAACTCTCATTATCTGATCATGCATTCATGTATTGAATGCATCTCTCATAATCAATCATGTCATGAAATATTTAGGTCGTCACATTCACATACAAGTAGCACTTCAACATCTCATTCGTATATCACAATCATCGGACCTTCATTATCTGGAATCAACACAATCAAATCACATTCATTCAATAAGTTAAACATAAAATGAATCAAACAATTAATTGAGTGAGATCGTCTAGGTTACTCACAAGTCGCTCCCGAAGCTAATGCCTGGAAATTTCGACAACTTCTGGAGGTTGACGTTCCTGTTGCTCCTTTATATCAAATAACATACACATATATCAGATGGCTATGATTTTTGGTGAAGATGTAGATCATCGTGTTTGGAATCTAATGGTTCAAGTCCATGTCATTTGGAGGTCAGGAGAACAAGTTATGGTCAAAAGAACAACAGATGTTCGATATTTTTACCAACCAAGGAAGTCGCGATCATGTGTCTACATGATTGCGATTTTGGCAAGCGATTATCCAAGTTGCGATCGTGCGTGAGCACGATAGTGAGTTTTCACTCGAAGTCACGATCGTGCTCCAATATGATCGCCCTTTCCTTCTTCTTCTCCCAGAACGCGATTCTTCTTCTTTCTTTTATTCTAAACCATCTTCTCTAACTCCTCTCAACCTCATTTTTAACTCTCATTTAACTCAAAACATTCATAAACAAATCCAAAACCAACAATTAACACCATTATGAAAAACTAGAAAAATTCATTTTATGTCTCATTCTTCTACATTCTGTTCAACTTTTCTTTTCTTTTGCTCTTTCTAACCACTCTAATTTTGATTATACTCTCATTTTCTCTTCATTTTCAACTCTCATTTTACTCAAACGTTCATAAACAAAATTCCAAAATCCATGCTTAAACGAAACCATCAAAAACAGAAAATGACCATTCATACATTTCCTTCATTTTTTGTGTTTTCTATTTTTTCTGCTACATCTTCCATTTTTCTACATTCTCCTATTTATTCTCTAAATATCATTTAATCATTCATTCTCATCTCTAAACATCACCTTACACATATCTCTTAACTCTAAATTTATTTTTTTTATTCATCTCCTAAGCACCACAGAACTAACGTATACACAATAGTAACACTTATTCGTTTAACACTAAAATAGAGCATATATAAGAATATCAACTTTCATAAATTTCTGCACTAATTTCATACACGTTTTCATTGATCTTTCAACTCAAAAATTCATTTTAAAACACTCTTATGACATATTAATCATCGCATACGTAAAAACCAAAAATCCATGTTTTCATCTTAAACCCACGGTGTTCACGAAATAAACATTTCCTCATGTCATGTAATGACAAATATATCACCAAATGTGATTCATATTTCTACCACTCATAAGGATTTACATGATACTTCTTAAAACTTCAGATTCTTCAAAAACTCAAGAAGCCCTAATCTTCATGCAACTCACGTACACCTTGTAAAAGTTGACAAGCTTTTGTTTTTTTAAGGTTAATGAAGGAAAATAACAAAGTTGAAGTGGGAATCAACAAATAAAACAAGGTATGGATTTAGTGAAGGTTTGATGAAAAACTTTGTGTAAAAGAGGAAACTTGAAGGAAAAGGCTACAAAGAAGGAGATGAAGATGAAAACACTGTGTACTTAGTCTTTCAAGTTCAAAGGACACTTAACTTGGTCTTTTTAAAGAAATTGAATAGTAAATCTTAACTAAGAAAGTGACACTTGTCACTTATCTATCTTCTAAGGCATTAAACTAAGTTCTTATTGAACTAGTCCCATACTCTCATCTTTTTATACCAATTATCTATAAATTTTCCAATAACATCTTCTTACAAATTCTAAAGTCATCTCCATATTTTCAAAGTTAGTTTAAAAAAATTCTCCAATATCATTTGTTTTCCTATTTTTATTTTCATCTATCAATTTACTTGCCAAGTGGCATTTTGCCTAGTCTAATAGTATTCAACCTTTTTGGAAAATTTTCCTAAAATTCTCCAAAAATTCTAAATCACTAAACACACCTTCCATTTTAATTTTCAATACAAATAAACTACAATTTTCTATAATATTCACATTCCATATATATGAATCAATCATACCCGGAATTCGTCAATGAATGCATGTACAATTATTTTTATGTGTAAAAATTCAACATTCACGTGTATGTGCATATCATATAATGCATGAGCATGGAATGCATTTTCTAATCTCTCAATAATCCCTCATATTTACTATTCTAACCTTAACCTAGGTAATGGGATGTTACAACTCTCCCCTCCTTAAATGAAATTTCGTCCTCGAAATTATTACTTGATTGTTAGAACAAATGGGGATATTGTCTCCTTATATGCTTGTTCGTTTCTCAAGTTGCTTCCTCAATTGAGTGATTCCTCCATAGGACTTTCACTAGTGGAATGACTAGGTTCCTCAACTGCTTGATATGAGATCCCACTTTCTTGATCAGCTCCTCAACATAGCTTAAGTTAGTAGCAACCTCAATCTCTTGAGCCAGTATCACATGTGTTGGATCCGATCGGTATCTTTGGAGCATACTCAAATGAAATACATTATGCAATTGAGACATTTCATTCGGTAAAGCCAACTTATATGCCAAAGGTCCTACCGTCTCAAGGATCTCATAAGGACCAATGTCCCTAGGGCTCAACTTGTCCTTTTTACCGAATCTCAATACTCCTTTTCAAGGTGACACTCTCAGAAATACTCTATCTCCCACACTGTATTCCATGTCCCTTTAATGTTGATCCATATAACTCTTCTGTCTATCTTGGGTCGCTTTAATTTAGCTTCAGATCAATTTCACTTTGTCTATTGAATCTTGTATCATCTCTGGGCCTTCAACCATTCTTAAGGCCTTTTCATCTCAATATAATGGCGATCGATATTTTCTACCATACCGTGACGTATACGGTGCCATTTCGATACTACTGTGACAGTGGTTATTGTAATTTTATCAGTGTCATATACTGATCCCAAGCTCCTTGAAAGTCCAATACACAAGATCTAAGCATATCCTCAATAGTTTTAATTGTCCTCTCACTCAGTCCATCTATTTGACGATAAAATGCAGTACTGAAGTTCAACCTTGTACTTATGGCAAACTACAAGCTCTTTCAGAATCTTGAAGTAAATTTGAGATCCTTGTCTGATACAATGGACACTAGAACCCCGTGTAGTCTCACCACCTCATTTACGTATCTCCGGGTCAACTAATCTAGTGAGTTATTCTCTCTCGTTGGTAAAAAGTGGGCCGACTTAGTCAACCAGTCCACTATGACTCATATCGCATCATTTTGCCTTGGAGTCTTAGGCAATCCCATAATAAAGTACAAATGACATGTAAGTGAGTTTTGATATTTGAATGTTATTGTGATGTGAATAATGGAAAGATACCTAGGATTGTTATTGAACATGCATTGTACATATTTCATATATATGTGTGTGCGTTAATAGACACTTATACAATTTTGCAAAATTGTGATATGTGTAAGTATTGCATGATATAGAGGAGCAATTGGAACGTCAACATCTAGAGGTTGCTAAAATTTCAAGGTAATAGCTTCAGGAGCAAACTATGAATAACCTAGACAATCTAACTCAATTAATTGTTTGCTTTATATTGTGTTTGAATTATCGAATGAATGTGATTTGATTGTGTTGATTCCGAACAATGAAGGTCCGAGGCTTCTGATGAATGAATGTAATATTGAAGTGCTATTTATTTTTGAATGAGAAGAAATAAATATTTTCTCAACGATTTTTGTTGAATGCCGGACCTAGGGTCTGATGATAAATGTGATTTGAATGTGAATGTGAAATCATGAGATTGACTGAGAATACAAGAATGTGAAGCATCCATTACATGAATACATGAAAGATAAAGACAGTTGTGACTGGAGTCGCCAGTATAAAGAGTTTAAAACTCAGATTATGATTAGAGCCTCGGACTCAGTTGTGAATGTACCCGGTATTCACTAAAGAATATGGGATATTATTTGATGTAGCTCAGTATTCATTAAGAGATATGGACTAGTAAAAAGGCACTTAATCACAACGATAATAATAAAGGAAAGTGAGTCTCACGAACATTGCATATACATTTTAATACATATGTTTGACTGATAAATTGTATTGTTGCCTTGTGCCGAATGAGAATGTGAAATGTGATACTTTATGCATATGCAAAGATGTGAAATATATATTTTGCGTGTATTGATGTGATGTATGAATTGAGCGAATCATCAATGATGGTTACCTCACTGAGTTCGCAAAACTCACCAAAATTGCACGTTAATTTTTCAGGACTGAGAGAAGACAATAGCTACTGAGAGACGCTACAAGAAGTATATTCTTGTATTTTTGGGAGAAGATATGACTCAAAAGTCGGTCAGCTAGGACTAAAGGATTAGTTAGACATTTTGTGTATTTCCTTTTACATGTAGCATATTTTGTATTAGGATATGATGATGTACATGTATGGATAGTCGAAAGATACAATGAATTTTACGTTTGGATTTATGGAATAAAATGAGGAAATTTGGTTTTAAATTATTGTGTCATCTTGAGGATGTCTTATAGGCGAATAAAGAATGATGATGTCATATTTAAGTGAGATTTATGATTGCTCTAACACGTCATTATTATAGGGTATGTACTGGAACGTCCTCCGAGTGTTCCGGTTCATACTTTATAGTAGTGGGGGTGTTAGAATTCTCAACTCAACCGTAACGATCATTATGTCTTGTAGATAAAGATAATGATAAGGATGAAGTTTATGCATATTATATATAGTCTATCGGAAAAAGTTTGCTTGGATACTCATGGTAGAGTTATATCAAAGCTCCAGTTCTTCCATAAATCATATATATATATATATATTAGAAAAAGTCAATTTAACAACATATCAAACTAATAATAATTAATTCTAAAAACATATATGCACACATGGAAATTGATATGGTCATGTCAAGTAAGATTAATAAGCCTATCTACGGGAATATAAAAGATAATTTATTTGTACATGTAGACATGTAGATTTCTAATAAGGTCCATAGCGAGATTCTTGTTTCATCCTTAAGGATTATTATGTCTTAGAGATAAAAATGAAGTTATCCTTATTGCATATGTTCTTATCATATGTTTTTTTTGAATATATATGAATCTCATGGTAGAGTTTGTATTAAAACTCTATCTAGTTCTTTTATAAAGCATCTATCTAAAGGGATACTTGAAAAAGGTAAAAATCATCAAGTTTTTCTATGCTTTATGTTGAGAAATCGGGATAGGATCCGATCTCAACTGTAGTGGAATAATTATGAAACTTTTTCAAAAACTAATATCTCTTTAATTCTATAAAGTGATTAGCACATAAATTATAATAAAGCAAGAATCTTAATTCGTACCTTATTCTAAAGCTTGATCATAATCTTGTTTTATCCCTTGAACTGTTTTAGAAATCAAACCATCTCAACCACCATAGTTCCACAAGCGTCTGACTTTTAATGGTATCTACATAATAGGTTAAGAGAACTCTATAACTCTTATAGAAAAGGTTAAGCAAGAAGTGCCAGTTCTATTAGAGCTTAAGCCTAATATAATAAGTTATAGAGATTTTATTGATTTAATTGAAATTATATTCTAATTTTAATTGGAATTAAAATAATTCTAATTAAATTCCAGTTATGCCCAAATAAGATTTAATATCTCATGTTGATCCTTATTTATTAAATATCTCATATTTAATTATAAATTTTATCAAAATTTACATTCAAGTCAAACTTGAATAAAATATGTTTACTTTTTTTAACCCGTTTTTTATTTGGGACCTATCAGGTTCCAAATATGTTGACAATGATTATAAATTATAATTTTAATTCAAAATTAGAATTTTTAATTTATCTTAAATAAACAATTTATAATCTTAGAACAAGATTGGTCACTAGCAACACATCATTACTACCTAAATATTTAAGAATATTAAAGTGGTTTTGACTAATCTTTCTGTGCATGCTTTGCTATATAATTTTATTTTTCATTATTCAATATTCGGATTAACTATGGAGATTGAAATTAATGTCTACTCTATTTTGAGTCTAATAATTTTATTTCTTCATCATTAACTATTGATTCAATTAATGACATTTATAAATTATTTATAAAAATGTCATTCTGCCTTAGTTAAGGATTTTTCAAATCAATACTAATTGAAAATAACATAACATTCTTCATCATTAATTTAAGGTGATAGATCCTATCTTGATTATTCAACTACATCCATATAGTTTATGCCACATTCAATGACTACTGACTAAACGACCTTTTACTATTTTAACTAAAAGCAAAGCAATGTTTCCAATTTAAGCCTAATTAAAAATTAAAATGAAGGAAATTCATGTAAATTGTTGGGTCCTGATTCCTTTTCCTTATTAAATGCATGTTTAAATTTTATTTTTTGAGGTTTGGGGTTTATTGTTTAGGTCTATGAAAAATTCTGGAGGGATAAGTTTAAATTAGAGTTTTTATATGTTGTTAGAATTTAAAAGAACAAGATGGAATGGGGGGCAATTTGGGTAGATCACTTAAGTTGTTAAGGTTTAAAGCTTTCAAGGAAGGGTAATTTAGCCTTTTAAGAACAACTAAAGGAAGAAGGGAGGAAGCTAAATGGATGAGGTCGTATGGATGAAGAAAAGGACAACAAAATTATTAAGAAAGAAGGAGAAGATGAAACTACATAGTTTTAGGCTTAGGCTTTAAGTTAAGAAGAAAATTTGCTGAGTCATTGGAGAGGAGACTTACGACACTTACAAAGAAAAGGAAGGAGAGTTTCGGTTGAGTGGAAAAAAGAAGAAGAAGAAGAAGAAGAAGAGGTTAGGGCTTTGGTTTTCTTACTTTAGAAAGGAGAAATTGAGAGTTCTTTAAGA
>JAOSBK010072156.1:0-14599 GCA_027568895.1 Erythroxylum shatona
TGTTTCTTTGTTTTCATTTCTTAAACAATTTCTAAATGTTTTGTCATTATCAAAAAGGGGGAGATTGTTGGACCAATTGTGGTTGACAAATTAAATCCTTCTATGTTTTAATAATAATAAAATGTATAGAATTGATTAAGAAATTATTTCAGGTATTTTTGGATTGATATTCAGTTAAAGGATTGATACAGATCAAGATTGACATGTTCAAGAAATTGATAACATACAAGAGATTATTCAAGAGCATGGATGAAGAGATTACACATTCAAACTTGAAGATTACGTAAGATTTATCATGAGATCCAATACTAGTCGACTATGTTGTGGCAAGTTGACTAATAAAATCAGATTCATTAGTTGGGGCATGAAACAAGTCGACTAACAAGTTGCAAGTCGACTATTAATCAGCTGGATCGGTGCACTAGTCGACTATCCTTACACTAGTCGACTATTCGAAGAGCGGAGATGAAACTTGCATGGAAAAACGTTAGTACTAGTCGACTACAACACCTCGACTAGTCAACTATCAGGTGTAGCTGAACAAAATCTGTCCGAATTAAATCACAAATGGAAAGGAAATCATTTTACAATGCTATGAGCAATCAGCAACGGCTAGAAGAAGATCTCCAACATCTATAATCATCTCAAAGTCTGCAAATAAATATGAGAAGAGAAGATGATCGTGATAACTATCCAAAAAGCAAAAGCATACTACTATTGTTACAAATTTGCTCTCATTTTTCTCTTAGCTTGTTAAAATATCTGTACTGAGCATTATTACTTCTTCTTTATCTTTGTTATTATTGTGAGTTGAGTAATTGGTAGAAAATCACTTGTGAGGTAGGATTTGTTCCGGAAAACAGATTGGTTGTGAGGCGTAGCTTGAGCCGGAAGTCAAGTTGTATTGAAAAGTTCACACTAAACTAAAAAGTGTGTAGTAAAGTGTTTTGACAAAATACTAAGTTGGAGCTTAGGTAGAGGACGTAGGTCTTAGCACCGAACCTCTATAAATACAGTAACTTTATGAAAAAGATTAAAAGATCTATTCAACCCCCTTTCTAGATCGTTTTCACAAATGTCAAGTATATTCACCGTTTTTAATTGTACATACACATTAATAATTATTTGGTCAATCAAGCTTTGTATGTAAACCTAAGTATGTTTTCATGAAAAGTTAAGTTGTTTACAAGTTTGGTAGGTTTTTATTGGAAAACATTCTTTTTTGTAACTTTTTGTGGACATGGACCTAGTCTTTGTACACAGAGGCAAATATTGGTGATGAATGTCGATCTGGTTACTCGACTGAGTTATGTTTTTAGTAAGTTGCTTGGTTGGAATGTCATTATAGCCTTTTGTTGCAAAGGCATACCTTTATGATGCATATCAATCCAGTTACTCGATTAATTCATGTTCTTGGCTAGCTACTAGCTCTATTCATAACCTGAAGGCTAGTGGAATAGTTATATTTAAAATTTAAAAACATTTTTTCAAATGCCTACCTTGTTGCTTTAGCTACTCATTTTTATGAAAAAAAAATAGCAAAGCTACTTAGTAGAAAGACCTAAAATTATGAATGAATGTCACAACTTATATGGTGATAAACTAACACTGGATCCTAATTAACTTGCATATTTTAGCCAAAGAGTCTAGATCACTAATTTCGCAAGCTAATGAATCTTCACAACCTAATAAATTATGTTCAAAATTAAATCAATTATGATTCATCTAAGCCATCGATACATTCACACAATTGACAATATGCAACCTAAACAAACTAACATAACAATATGTAAAATTCACACTTAAAGCAAAACATACCTTCCTCACACTTGAACAACACATTATCCTCAATATAAGAAGGAGACAAACAAGCACATATGGAAGGAAATAACATAAAATAAAATAAAACAAAAATTACGACTAAATTTAAAAGAAAATAGTTAGAAACAAAACCTTATGGTGATGGAGGTGATGATGGTGAAGGATGTAGTAGTTTCACACCTTAAGCCTGGAAGTACCTATGAATATGTCTGATGCCCTAGTTTTGATGTCTTTGTTCCTTTTCCATGTTCCTCATTACCCTAGAGTTTTCAGCCAAAGTATCTATCAAAGTTTTGGTTTGATCAGATATTGTTGTCAGAATTTTCTTCCCATCCTAATTCTTCTTCTTCATCCTCCACCTCAGACTCCTCACTAGTCAAATCCCCTTCTTAGTAATATTGAATGCTCAAACTTGCTTGACTAGTCCTGATCTTGACTAATATCCTAAAGTTCCATATTATGGGACTTCAGGATTTTAACTTGCTACAAATGATGATGGTTCATGAATTTAGTATGGCAGACCGTGAATCTATTACACGCAACTCTGAAATAATCAACTATAGCTGAAACCAAGTAACCCATTCCTAAGTTATTGCTCCTCTAATATCAAATAGCAATAATTGCATTGAAGACGTGGGTGGTTGTGCAAACTGGGATGTGGTGGTCTATGCACCAAAATAGAAAAAGTTCCTTTGTCGAACACTTGTTAGTTTTCGTCTTGTCAAAAACAATTTGACACATGAATTTGTGTAGCAACAAATTTTCGTGGCTTCTAATGATATTTTTATGTGCATTCTTATTGTCAAAAAACTCAAATATAGTTAATTTAGCCTAGTAGGGTTTGACACAGAAATCATCATGCTGATCCACTACGAACGATTCAAGGAATCCATAAATTTCATACAAAATATCATAATTAAGCTATTAAGGTTATCCTTGCAACCTAAACCACAATTCCTTAGGTTTATTGGATTCGAGTAGAAGGGATGCAAAGAATTCCAGGGTTAGTTCTTCGTAAACTAGATATTAAAAATGAATAAGCAGTCCTCATTGAATTCTCTCTGCTAGATTCTAGACCTTGTCTCTCAATTCTAGTCCATCTAAAGTCTCAAAATTGAAGTACTTAGGAACTATAATTTGCTTATTGCGAAGGGAGTGAAAGCGGTTACCTTCTTCTTCTAAGAATATTGGGAAAGATGCTCCATAATTTGCTACCCTATCTCTTTTGTTGAGGCCTGATACTTAGGTTTTCCCCTTAGATTGGGTGTGTTTAATAGTCAGCTTGATACGTGGCCCCATTAGGAAAGAGAGTGTGCAAGAGTTGAGAGAGTAAGGGAGTTGAGTGTAGGTAGAGGAAAGAGAGAGCCCTTGAATGTCTTATAGGTAAAGAGAGAGAATCAAAATGAAAGTGATGGAAGAAATGAGGTTATAATTGAATTTAAAGGTGAGGGGAGTGCAATTTTGTAAGAAAAAGACTAAAAAATATGTGCCTATAATGCCCTACCGTAGGCCAATGATTTCACCAATTTCTAGTTTTTTTAATCTTTCATCCTTATACACACCCCCTATGATCCTTTCCTAACTTCTTTTTAACACTATCACCTTATTAATTCTTTACTCTTTCACAATATTTATTTGGAATTGGAATAACCTGACCATAGAATTCAAAATATATAAAATCAAGGAAATAACCAGTAATTTAAAAATCATGGGTTGCCTCCCATGCAGTGTTTCTTTTAACGTCATTAGCTTGATGCTCTTCTTTACTCGAGGGGGTTTAAGAAAATTTTTTAGTGGTGACTCAGTTGTCAATCTCATAAAGTGTACACACGACACCTGATTGCTTATGCCACCACCTTCCTTCTCCAGATTCTTTCTTCTCCTTCTCCTGCGAGATCTATTCTTTTCCAAGGAACACTTGTGATCATCATTCTTCTCTTTTTCTCCACCAAAATTAGTAGTGTCAGTCATGCTTCCAGGTGCTCGATCATGCCTACAACTTTATTTAACTTAGCTTCCTTATATTTCCTTATAGCTTTGATCCGGAATGGAACCAAGGGTTAGTACTTTTTATCTCAAGCAAATTGTACCTTGCTAGTAGAGAGCCTTCCCTATTCTATTGCACCTCTATCTTCCCTTTATTCCTTAATGGATTTGGCTTTTGTTTTTCTAAAATAGGGTAGGGTTTCTTTTTTTTATGCTTCTAAGTTGTTTGCAATTTCGGTTCACTTCGAAAAACATTAATATCAACCTTATTCTTATACTTCCTTTCATTGTCTTTGGCTTGGTGTGATTACTCCTCAGTTGCTTGTATAATGCCCTTGATTTGTTCTTTTAGATTAGACTCGGTGTTACTTGGAAGGGTTCCTACATTTTGGGTCGCTATTACTTCAACTAATTGACTTACTTGGACCTCCAGGTTATGTATCAAGAAGGTGTGGTTCTTTGTAACTTGCTCGAACTTGCCTTAAATGCTCTTATATCCATCCTTCATACCTCTAATTTTGTCTAAAAGTTTGTCCAGTATGGATTCCAACGGACTCCGTTTGTCTTGCTAGAAACCTTGTGGTCTTTAAAGTCTGAACTGTCCTCCAGCATTGTTTGACCTAGAGAAGTTTGAGAGATTCTTCCACCCAGGGTTGTATGTGATAGAGTAGGGATTGTTTCCCCTTCCTAGGCCATATTGAGTTCCCATGTAGTTGTTGGATAGAAAATAAAATCATACTAGATTTGGATTAAAGGTAGATTTCAAAAAAAAAAATTGAAATCAAAACGTAGAAGAAACATAATAACCAAATCAACATGTTGAATCCATTCATTACACAGTATTAGAAAAATAAATAGCATAAAAACAAGATCAAAATATTATTGACTCCTGTGCTACAACTTTGACTCTTCGCTATTGTATCCTCTCCAAGCTATTCTATCCTCTCGTCTTTGTTGCATCCTCAACCAATCCGATCTACCACTTGTTCTCCTAGGACAACTTGGTTAACAATATCCTTTGGTAGGAAAGGAGAAGAAAATATTGAAGAGTTTTACACTTTATGATCAACTATTTGAAACAACCAAGATAATCTCATTATAAGTTTCAGTTAGTTCATGAAAGAGAGGAGAGAGTGAGTAAAAAATGCAACACCTTCTTCTCTTTTTTCTTAAATAAAAAACAAACCAATAAATGAGTCATTCTCATTTGTTTTAATATGGCTAGATGAAAAGACAAAAAGAAGCAAAGTGGAACCTCTCAATTTCGGTGAAAGATGAAAGAAGAGAGTAATCTGCATCCATGCATCACTTTATTCTTTAATCAAAAATAAAGAAGTCAATGAATGGGACACTCTCATTTGTTTAAGATGGCTATATGAAAAGACCAATAACTTAAATGAGACCCTCTCATTTTTGGTTATACGATGAAAGAAGGGAGAGAGTACATGAAATGCACCTCTTCTTTCTTTAATCAAATGAATGCTAAAATGGACCATTAAACCATTTAATGATAAAATCATTACTCCATTTAAGTTGACACCATTAAACCATTTAATGATAATGAAGCATGAAAAAAACCCCACCTTAAATGTGCAGTTGTTCATTTACACTCTTTTTATTTTTAATAATTTTTTTCAATTTAATTAATCTAGTTCTTAACAAACTTAGGAAACCCATACTTTTGTTGCTTTTTAGGGACTCAAGGTAGACTGCATAGTTTCTTTTCCAGTGGCCCTTCTTACCACAATGGAACCACTTTCCTTTAGTGTCCTCTTTGGCCTTATTTTTCATAAGTTGACCCTTGACCCTTGTTTGGGCCTTCTTTATCATTGGACCCTTCTTCTTTTTCTTGTCCATACCTGTAAGCTTAGAAGAAGATGCTACATTAGTTTCTGGCCTATTAGCCTTGATATTTAATATCTACTCTGTACTCTGAAGGGTATTCATCAACTCACTTGAGGTGTAATCCTTCTTATTGAGCTCATAGTCTAACTTAAACTGCTGAAAAGAAGTGTTTAAGCTATTGATGATCATAATCATTTGTTTTTCCGCATCCATATCTGCCCTAAGCATCTCTACCTCGGCAATTATAGAGATTGCCTCACTAGGTTTTTGTCTGAGATTATGAAAGATTTGGATAGCTTTCACCCTTTCAGACCAGGTCCTCACACCAAACATCTCATAAATGTGATGGACCATTACATCGATAGTTTTTATGCATGCAATTTGCTTTTGCAACATTCCACTGACAGAAGCCAGAATATAGCACTTAGTAGTCTTATCAGCATTCTGCCATCGCTAATGTTATTGAACTTGCTCAGAAGTTGAATTTTCACTAGGAGTTGAGGGCTCATTTTTCATTAATACCCATGAAATTTGCTCATAGTAAAGTACAATGTCAAAGTTATGTCTCCATTCATTAAATTCATATTATGGTGAGTATGTCTAGAAATGTAAATTATTAAAGAATAAGCATAATAGTCAAAATATTGGATCTTGGTATGAAATCATGATACATGTATGCATGATGTTAGATTTAACAAAACTTTAAAAAAACATAAATCTTTATATGGCGATTATTTTTCTCATCCATAATAGACTAAGTGACAGTGGGAAAACTACTAAGCATCTTTATGCCTAAATTTTTTAGAAGCGCAAATTGGTCTATACATTTATCAACAAAGCTATGGTGGGCAAGTTATTGATAAATTATGTTGAGTATGTAACCATTTGATTTATCCACTAAAGGTGCTTACAAACCATGCTTCAGTGGGAAGTCACATTTGTTACCAATGAGTGGACTAATCCTTTAGGAGACCCAAACTATGCAATATCTAGGATTCATGTCCTCCGGTAGGGAGTAACACTTCACCACATGCAAATGGGCCATCACATGGAGATCGTGGACTCTCACATAAGCATCCTCTCCCACTCAATATTTTTGGCCTTTACATTTTAATAAATACCATCTTGTTTAGGTGAAATTTTTTATCTATCCTATATTTTTTCATTATATATCTCACATATAATGAATGTATGGCAAAGCCTAGGGTTGGGAATTTCACACAATATTGCATATTATTAGCATCCATCCATCCATTCATCGCATGCATAATAACACTACTTTTGATTTTATGTCCTAAAACATAAATAAATTTACAAGGCTTTTAGGCCCAAAAATTTCTTCTCAGACTTGGATCTTCCACTTCAAACTCTTCGCTCACATGACCCGGCCTAATCAGTAAACAAGTATTAATAGCATTTATATTTCAACAAGTTTTGTTTTTCATAAAATTGAATTTTGTTATTAGGAAAACAAAAAATCCAATAGTTGTATACCTCATAAGAACGAATTTGTCGATAGAAATACAAAATTCTAGCATTTTTCAAACTCGCAAAACTGAGATTGTCAATAAGAATACAAAATTCTAGCATCTGAAAATCTTACAAAATTGAATCAGCCATTACACCAAAACAAAAAACCAAAGCCATTACCTATCCTTTTCTTTTATCCATGGTTGCTCCATCTTTAATATTACAGAAACTTGTACATGACAAAATCAAATAAAATAAAGAAATGAAGCCAAGGAGGAAACATGATGATTGTAGGCCACCCTCCTTGTTAGAAACCAAATGAAGAAAACTTACAAGGTATCACTATATTCTATAGACAACCAAAAAAGCAAAATATGCACCATATATATTTATATCACAAAAAAAATATGCAACATACAAAATTTAATTTCCAACCCATGCATCATATATAGGAACTGAAATCATGCATAATAAAATGGTCGTGATATCAATTGTTGAATTAAAAGCAAAAGCATTCTAGATTTGGCTAAATGGTAGATTTCAAAAACTTTCCAAAATCGAAACACAGTGGAAGCATAATAACTAAATCAACATGTTTAATCCATACATAATACAATATTAGAAAAATAAATATCATAAGAAAAATATCGAAATATTATCGACTCTTTTTCTACAGCTTTGACTCCTTGGAGTTGTATCCTCTCCAAGTTATTCTATCATCTCGTGTTTGTTGTATCCTCAACCAATCCTATCTACCACTTGTTCTCTTTAGACAACTTGGTTAACAAGATCCTTTGATGGGAAAGGAGAAGAAAATATTGAAGAGGGTTACCTTTTATGATCAATAAGTTTAAAGAACCAAATTGAGACAATCTCATTACAAGTTTCGACTGGCTCATGAAAGAGAGGAGATAGTGATCCAAAAATGCAACACCTTCTATTTATTCTAAAATGAAGAAGAAGCCAATAAATGAGGCATTATCATTTTTTTAATATGGCTAAATGAAATTACAAAAAGAAGCAAAATGGAACCTCTGAATTTCGTTTAAAGATGAAAAAGAGAGTGATGTGCATCCAATGCATCACTTCATTCTTCAATGAAACATAAAGAATTCAATAAATGAGACACTTTCATTTGTTTAAGATGGCTATATGAAAATACTGCTAAGCTAAATGAAACCCTCTCATTTTCAGTTATGAGATGAAAGAAGGGAGAGAGTACATCAAATCCACCTCTTCCTTCTTTAATCAAATGAATGCTAAAAGGTTACATGCCATCATTAAAAGACAACCATTAAACAATTTAATGATACATATACATGGAGATGTATGGGAAACATATATATTATTAGAATCTAAATTAGTTGATTCATAGCTAAATAATCAAGTTGGTCTCTTGATTATGGTTTAGATTGTAATGTTACATTTCATCTTTGTGTAACTAAAAGAGTTTACTTTAAGAGAATGATGAGTTTCATATCATGATAGTAGTTGACTATCGATAATGGCACTATTAAAAGAATCTGGAATTAAGTATGTTTTTAAAGAACAAAGTGGGTCGTTATTTTAATCTTAAAACATACACCTTAGCATTCTTTTATTATGAACAATAATCTTGATGAGTGGTGAGCTCATATGTGTTTCATTATAATTCTTGATATGATTGCAAATGATTTTTACAGAGTATCAATCCAATGTCTCCATGGTGGAATTATTAATTGAAGCATATATCAGGGAACATTCACTCAAATAAAGAGTTTATAGTGATATCATCACTTTTAGATGTTTTATAGAGTTTGGTGATTAAACTGGCAGCAATAGTTTAATGGACTAGCTACCCATCAAGTCTTAATAGCAAGATGAGATCTTGTGTGTTAATCATCATATAGAGTAAAACGGGAGATCTAGAAGGAAAAACCAATATAAGGGAAAAATGGTAATTTTACCCTTTATTGTGTGGATGGCTATAATATGGTTCGTGATAAAGTTTGCAATTGGACATCTTATTTGAAATATGTATTCTCATAATATTTAGTAATTCAAAAGTTCAACTTATTGTCTTTAGTGGAATGAAATTTGGTAAATAAGCTGGAATTAATTCTAATGAGATTAAATTAATTTCAGGCTTATTGGAGCTTGAATTATATAAGTCCAATTAGATTCCTCATTTGGCTTGTAGGAAGGTTATCAAGCATACTAAGAAATATAAATAGAGGTTTTAAAGCCTGTGATTGAATGTTAGGCTTACTTTAATTAGAAGCCCTAACGAACATTTAATATGGGGCTTGACTTTGGTTTGATATGATTAATTAGACTAATTAAATTGAAACAAAGTTATTAAAGAAAGAAGGAGTGCAAATTTTGGTTTCTTTATAGCTAGATGTGCAGCTGCACATTTAACATTGAATTACTAAATTAAAGATGATTTTTATTATGCTTTTATCATCATTAAATGGAGTAACGATCTTATCATTAAATGGTTTAATGGTTGACTTTTAATGATGGCAAGTAATGTAACCTTTTGGCATTTATTTGATTAAAGAAAGGAAGAGGTACATTTGATGTGCTCTCTCTTCCTTCTTTCATCACCAAAAAATGAGATGGTCTCATTTAGTTTATTAGTGTTTTCATATAGCCATCTTAAATAAATCAGAAGAGTCTCATTTATTGGCTTCTTTATAATTGATTAAAGAATGAAGTGACACATTAGATGCACATCACTTCTTTCATGATAACTGAAATTGATAAGGAGAGTAAGAAGTGTTCTTGCATTTTTTGACTCACTCTCTCCTTTCTAGCAGGCATAGTTGAAACTTGAATAAGAAGAGTCTCATTTTTGGCTTCTTTCTTCTAAGAAAAATCTCCTCAAAATATTTTTTCTCCTTTCCCACCAAAAGATCTTATTAACCAAGTTGTCCGAGAAGAACAAGTAGTAGATTAGATTAGTCGAGGATACAACAACAAGGAGAGGATACATTGACAAAGGAAAGGATACAAGAGAGTCAAAGCTATAGCGAGGAGTCAAAGCTATAGCAAGGAGTCGGTATATTTATACCACCTTATTCTTATGTAAATTATTTTCCTTATGCTGTGTCATAAATGGCTGAAACATGTTGATTTGGTTATGTTATTTCTGCTATGTTTTGATTTTGAAAAATTTTTGAAATCAACTATTTTAGCCAAATCTTGCATGCTTTTGTTTTTGATCCAACAATTAGTGTAAGAGCCATTTTATTATGCATGATTTTGGTTCATATATGTGATGTATAGGTTGGCGATTAAATTTTGTATGTTGCATATTTTTATGTGATAGAAATATATATGTGTATGTTTTGCTCTTTTGCTTGTCCATAGAATATAGTTTTACCTTATATGTTTTCTTCGTTTGGTTTGAAATAAGGACGGCGATCATCGTCATGTTTTCTCCTTGACTTCTTTTTTCTGTTTTCTTTGATTTTGTAATGTACAATATTCTTTAATATTGAAGATGGAGCAACCATGGATTGAAGAAAAGAATAGGTGATGGTTTCGGTGTATCCTATAGTGTATTGGCAAAGTTTCAGTTTTATGAAAACCAAAGTGCTGGAATTTTGTTTTAATAAATTTTCAGTTTTATAAAAATCAAAGTGCTGGAATTTTTGTTTTCAAAGTAACAAAATTTGGTTTTATCAAAATGCCATTACACATTTCTTATCGAATGGGTCAGGTCATGTGGATGAAGAATTCGAAGCAGAAGATCCAAGTCCAAGAAGAAATTGTTGGGCCTAAAAGCCTTGTAAATTTATTTACGTTCTAGATGGACAATCAAATGTGGCCTATTAGTTCATGAGATGAATGGATAAATGGATGCAAATAGTATGTGATATTATGTGATTGTATTCCATTTAGAAAATTGCCAACCCCCTAAGCTTTGCCATGCATTCATTATATATAAGACATATAATGAAACAATATAAGATTAAGTGGAAGAAGATTCTCATGTGAGAGTCCACAGCCTCCATGTGATGGCCTATTTGCATGTAGTGAAGTGTAACTTCCCACCGGAGGGTATGAATCTTAGATCTTGCATGGTTTGGGTTTCCTTAAGCATAAGTCCACTCATTGGTAGTAAATACGACCTCCCACCGGGGCATAGTTTGCAAGTACCTTTACTGTATGAATCAAATGGATACACACTTAACATATTTTATTAATAACCTACCCACCATAGCTCTATTGGTAAAAGTATGGATCAAATTATGGTGCTTCTCAAAAATTTAGGCATGAAGATGCTTGGTAGTTTTTTGAGTGGGAGGGTCCTAATTTTTCTTTTAATGGATAAGATGGCCCACCGCCACTTAGTCCATTATAGATATGAAAAATAACCGTAGTATAAAGTTTTAAATTTTTTAAGTTTTGATAAATCTATCATTATGTATATATGCATCATGATTTTATACAAAGCTCTAATATTGTTGACCAGTATGCTCATGTTTTAATAATTTATATTTTCAGGCATAATCAACCACAATATGAATCCACTCACTTTGCTCTTGACTAATAACAAATTAGAAAACTGAGAGAATTTTAGTAAATGGAGACGTAACCTTGACATTGTTCTTGAAAATGAACAAATTTTATGGGTATTAACGAATGATGAGCCTACACCTCTGGGTGGCAATTCAACTTCTGAGCAAGTCTAACAACATGAGGGATGGATGAATGCTCATAAGACTATTAAGTGTTATATTCTAGCTTCTATTAGCGGAATGTTGCAAAAGCAAATTGTATGCATGAAAACTGCTAGTGCAATGGTCCATCACCTACATGAGATGTTTGGTGTGAGGACCAAGTCTGCAAGAGTGAAAGATATCCAAACCTTTCATAATCTTAGATAAAAACTTGGTGAACCAGTGTGGGATTACATACTGAAGGTAATCTCTGCAGTTACTGAGGCTGAGATGTTTAGGGCAGATATGCATGTAGACACATAGATGATTATGATCATCAAAAGCTTAAGCACATCTTTTTAGCAGTTTAATTTGGACTATGAGCTCAACAGCAAGGATTACACCTTGAGTGAGTTAATGTATACTCTCCAGAGTATGGAGGAGATATTAAATATCAAGGTTCATGGGCCAGAAGCGAATGTATCATCTTCTTATAAGCCCAAGGGTAAGGGCAAGCAAAATAAAAAGGATTCAATGAAAAAAAAAGACCCAAATAGGGGTCAAGGTCTAGCCCATGAAAAAGGAGGCTAAAGCAGACACCAAGGGAAAGTGTTTCCAATGTAGTCAGTAGGGTCACTAGAAAAGAAAATGTACAGTCTACCTTGAGTCCCTCAAAAGTAAACAAGGTATGGATTTCGTAAGTTTGTTAGGAACTAAAAATATGGCAGATTCTTATTCTTAGATATTAGATTCAAGAGCCACTAACCATGTTTGCAATTCTTTATAGGGGTTCCAACAATGGAAAAGACTATATAAAGGCCAGTTTCAAGTCAAGATAGTAGATGGATCCTAAGTTTCAGCAGAATTAGTGGGACTAATTATCTTGGACTTTCCTAGTGGTCAGAGGTTATAATTGGAGGATGTATATTAGATCCCAATGACTGTAAGGAACATGATTTCTATTTTTTTCTAATAAAATCTAGTTATTCATCATATTTTGAAAATATTGTTTCAATATATGAGAATAAGGATTTTATTTGTAATGCAATAACTAAACAGGGATTGTTCTTTATAGAACCAATGATAGGCTCACTAAACACCATAGAATTAATAAAACTAAGACAATCTACTGACTCTATGATTCAGACCTTTGTTCGCACCATTGGAGGTCAAATCAAAAAAATAATACAAGGATTGCAATATAGGATGCAACCTCGAATCATTTCACTTAATCATAACCTAAAATGAATGGACCTAAGTTAACATATGTGTCACGAAATGTAAACTAATTTGGTAAAGAGGGGCTTTTAATCTTTGAAAACATTAACTGTACTAAATTAAATTGTAAGAAAAATATGTAAAATGTATTTTTTTAGATTTGAATAGAAAACTGAAAGATTAAGACAAATGATCAAAGAGTGATAGGATCCTCTTCAAAATGTGTTTTGGCTATCATAATTCGAAATTAATTTTGATGGGACTGGAAATCATTAAGTTTCAAATGGGTAAACATTAAAGAACTCTTTAAGTCCAAGATCTTAATCAATGGGACTCCATTTCTTAAAACCTGTTAAATGCTCTTAGTGTGTGTAGTGGATAAGTCCATACAACAAGTCACTTTGGAATCTAGTATCAAACACAACTATACAAGATAAAATAGAATCAACAAGATCACAAATAGACATATATGAGACTTCATATATTTAAGCTCAAAGTTCAACATAAACAAATCCAAACCACACATTGAATATCCAACATTTGATTAAACTATAAGTAATTATGTTCAACTACAAATTAACAATCTTAAACCTAGGAATTCATAAATCATAGCTAAACTATGGATTAAGCTACTCCCCTTTTAAGCTCATTGAACTCTGGTCATTGCTGTATCTTCAAGAGGAAAGAAACGCCTAGCCACGCATAGCTCCAAGAAACTTCACAATCGAGAAGCAATCAGAGGCACCTATGGTAGAAGTCAATAGTGAAAAATGGAATAAATGAGATGGATATGAGAGAATATGATGGTGTGTTAGGAGGTGGCAAGATGATATGTTTGAATATTTTTCAGCTCTTCCCTTTGTATATTATCCCAAAATTGGTTTTTTCAAAAAATACTGGATTGGGTTGCACAGTTGGTTAATTTTCTGAAAATGGTTCGAGTCTGGTGCTGATTTGAATGTGTCGTCGCAATGAAAGGATGAGTTCACCATGATGAACTTTTCCTGAAAGATTTCTTCAATAACATTATGATTTGGCCACGACAAAACATCATCCTCACTGTGACAAACTTTATTTGTAAGGTTTCTTCAAAGATTTTATGATTTCACCATAGCGAAACATCATCCTCGCTGTGGCGAACTTTACCTTTTACCTCGTTGACTTGTGACAATTTTACCTTCAAACTACATTAATTCAAAACAAGCACTCATGATCTAAATTGAGCACAATATCCAATAACAAAAGCCAAAAAGTATGACAAAAACCATGAAATTGTCACCACATGATATAAAAAACTTGGGTTCAATCAAATTCCCCCACACTTAGACTTTTGTACTCCTGGACAAAGCTTATAAAATTCATAAAGACACAAGTGTAAAAGAAAATACTGGCCATGCTTAAAAATGAGAGTAGATAATCAATTAAATCACTTACTAAGAAATCAACCCAAGCAAACTAAAAGAGCACTAAGTGTTGGAGTTATGTAAATATAGTACCCAAGAAAGCAAGTGTATTCATATGTAACTTTATCTACTTCAGTTACAGTTTTGTAATGAAAATATTTATTATTAATAAAATAAAAGAGTTTGGTTTTATTTGTGTGAGCATTA